>KN484331.1:33900-72422 GCA_000787095.1 Periophthalmodon schlosseri | reverse complement strand
GGGGGGCGCCCACAAAAGCAGGGCGAGTGGCGGCTGGCAACAATGGCGTCCCGGGCTGCGGTGGTCCCAGCCGTCAGCACTTTCCTTTTAGCACTGCACGCTGCTACATGTGGATTAGTATAGGCCCATGGATCTATTGCACATGTGCTCTTTGTCTGTGATGGGCTGTCAGTCGGATTTGGACCTAAGCTCTGGCTACTGTGCTGGAAGATGAAATACAAAAGTGCGGTATAACTTAGGGTGACCAGATTTTCAACATTAAAAACTGGGACACACACGGGTTGAAATGGTTGGTATAAATTGTGCAAAGAGAGCGTAACGTCCATTCTTGGCTCACTTTTGGGTCATTTTCAAGAAGGTTTTTCTGTATTTTAGCCATAGAATGTATATATAAATGGACATACCTAACCTGCTAGCCACCGCGTTCCAAATAGGAAGTGATTATGGGCGCTTCCAGCTCCATCGATGCCAATTCATTTTACATTGAAAAACTGTGGCCCCTCTCTCTGGAACTGCTGATGTCAGGCTCGTCATTTTGGTCTTAAAATGTTCGTATTAACCCGCTCTACATGATCCTGGTGTTTTTATTTTGCTATTTTGTCCGTAAATCAAGATATGAACATTAATAACAGACAAATCAGGCACCTTCTTTCCCCGAGGTCGCTCCTGCTAGTGTTAGCAACAGGTCTGATTGACAACATTGCTAAGCGCCCGCTCCCTGCTAAACCAGCAGTGCGGGTGGGAAGGGGCATTACCTTCAAGAGCTTCATTACAGATTGGCTCTTTGGTTGCTATGATACTCACGGTCGGAAATCCGAATGTGGAACTCGGCTCCAAATTCGCCCCTATAACTGCTAGCCTCGATGAGCTTCATTTGACTGGAGCCAAACACTGTGGGTCTATGCTTTTAGCAAAACAAATGACAATATTTTCCCCTCTCTACTGTTGATGAGGGTCGGATTGGTCAAAAATAGGGAAACCTGGGCCATTTCTTGTATAAAATTGGGACAAATCAATGGTTTTGGATAGGTCTGCTGGGACAGGGGACACAGAGCCCAAAACTGGGACTGTCCTGGGTCAATCGTCTCCTCACCCTAGTCTAACTTTCCACTGGTCCTCTAATAAGTGCAAGTGGAAATAATGCTGCCGTTGTGTCCTTGGGCAAGACATTTAACCCACCTTGCCCCTAGTGTCTGTGTACACTGGTGTATGAATGTGTGTGTGAATGGATGAGTGGTTCCTTGATGTAAAGCGCTTTGAGTGTCTTGAAGGTGGAAAAGCGCAATATTAAAATATGACCTTTTATCATTTAGTACATGGTATAGTGTGCTAAGGTTTACATAGAGGTCATTTATGGGATTACTGGATTGGGTCTAACACCTTCAGTACGTCACTTTACATCAAAACTATGCAAATCTTGAATCTATTTGAGTGTTTGCAGACATAAAAAATACAAAAGGAATTACCTCAAAAGCTACTCAGACTTGGTTGAGTCACAGGATTCGTAAAACTTGCAATTTCTATGTAAACCGGAGTCACCAGTGGCCTCAGCCCCCGGAGTCTTCTATCAGACACAAACATGACAGCAGATTGTGATGTGCGAAAATCCCGTCTCCACATAAATCCACTTCACCTTGACGACGGCAGACATGTTCCTGTCCTGACAAATCAGATCAGACGCTATTGGCTATCACGAGTGCAGCGGTGCGTTTTGCCGCGAAATTGGAAATCCACAAAATAACACACAAGTATGTCCTTGTCCCTGTTTGTCATTAAAAAAGTGTTGGTTCAAAACAGCCACAGATCGGGAGTACTCACTTACATTATTTCAGTTACTTTTGGATAAAATTGTACCTATTAGAGTAATTATTTGAGTCACTATAACTTTTTTTTTTTTTTTTTTGACAAACCCAAGGAGGTCAGGCTCTCCACTGAACACACACCACCCACACATCACATCCATACCCACTCATACTTAATACAAGTCCATAAGGAGACAGAAAAAATAAAAATAAATTCAAATAAAATAACAATAATACAAAAATAAAAGGAACATAAAGAACACAACAAAAAGGATAGAAACAACTCAACAAAGGGCTATGTACTGGCTCCTCTGGCTCAGAGAATAGACTTTAAAGCAGCTCTGCTTGTTACAAGTCTCTCCATGGCCCAGCACCAAAGTACATCTCCCACATGTTAGTGCCATATGAACCATCTCACACTCTGAGGACTTCAGGGACCGGCCTCCTGCTGTAGTGCTGGTTTAGTCCTGGTCTAGTCCTGGTTTAGTCCCGGCCTCCTGCTGGTGCCCAGAATCAGGACTAAACCAGGACTAAACCAGGACTAAACTAGGACTAAACCAGGACTAAACCAGGACTAAACCAGGACTAAACCAGGACTAAACCAGGACTAAATATGGGGAATCGGCATTTCAGTTTTCTGCAGCTAAAACCTGGAACAGTCTTACTGAAGATGTGAGACAGGCCTCTACTTTGACAATGTTTAAATCCAGGCTCCAAACGGTTCTGTTTAGCTGTGCATATGACTGAAAGGTTTTTATTCTGCCTCTTCTCTTTTAATGTTCATTTTATGATAATTATTTCTGCTTTGATTTGTTGTATTGTGATTTTAATTTCTTATTCTGTAAAGCACTTTGAATTACTTTGGGTGTCAATCATGCTATACAAATAAACTTGCTTTACCTTGCCTCAAATCAAACCATGTTAAAAAATAAAAATAAAAACTATATCCCTAATACCAGTGAGAAAATCTTCATTTCCTATTGTTCTTAGGTAATATGTTATTCTTAGTGGATTATGTTTTTAAAATATTCTAAACATGGATTTGATATTGTAAAAATCAACTATTTTACAATTGTATTCAGAAAAGGTCTTTTTACTTTTTTTCTTCTATTTGAGTAATATTATTTTAAAGTAATGCTAGTCTTCCTTGAGTACCCATTTTGGTCACTCTACCGACCTCTGGCCATTGCTGTGTGTCAGATGCCCTCCCTTTGTGTCAGAAGCCCTCCCTGTCTCTCTATGGGGTCTTATTCTGCATAAAAATGTCTAACCCTGTAGGTACAAACATGTTCTGAAATGTGATTCTTGTATTAGTCTGTTCTAATCACAATGCTTGTCAGAATTCCAGTTAAGATATTTTTCCCAAATCGCTCAACCATGTTCTATGGCCTCTGTTGTAGATTGGAAGTTGGCGATGTAGGAGATGGACGGGGGTGTGCATGGGTCTCCAACAAGCAGCAGATTTAATTAGGAAAATCTCATTAAAGCTAACAGAATTAAGCGTAAAACAATCCTTGGTGGGGAATGGCGCTGGGTGTTGGGGGCCATGGAGACGGGATGTGAGATTAGTCTGGACTTTGTATAATGACCAATACAGTTTAGCATAACCAGGCCATTTAGCGCTCAGCAAGAGGCCGCCGCGTGAGCTCCAGACCCAAGAGGTTCTGTCTGATAGAGGGCCAGCTTTAGTCTGACAGAGGAAGACCAGAGAGAGTGAGCGCTCTACATGATCCTGGTGTTTTTATTTCTCTATTTTGTCCGTAAATCAAGATATGAACATTAATAACAGACAAATCAGGCACCTTCTTTCCCCAAGGTTGCTCCCGCTAGCGTTAGCATCAGGTTTGATTGACAGTGTTGCTAAGGCCCGCTCTCGACAGTGTTGCTAAGCGCCCGCTCTCCCTGCTAAACCAGCGGTGCGGGTGGGAAGGGGCGTTACCTTCAACAGCTTCACTCCAGATTAGCTCTTTGGTTGCTATGATACTCGCGGTTGGAATTCCAAATATGGAACTCGGCTCCAAATTGGCCCCTATAACTGCTCTAGCCTCGATGAGCTTCATTTGACTGGAGCCGAACGCTATGGGTGACGTCACACTCACTTAGTCCACTTCTTTACACAGACTATGGTGTGTCTGGGTATGGGAATGACTGTGGGCACAACATTTATCAAAGGCATAAATATATTGTTATTGTATTAGTCTGACTTTATATGATTATTTAAACATCAAGTATCTTTATGTTTAACAGTGACTGGCACTTCAGCTCACACAGGGTTAAGGGCATGTACTGATACCTGGATCAGGGATGCACCAATATGATACTGGAATCAGATATCGGCGCCAATATTGAAAGTTTTGATGGATCAGATATCGGTCCCAAGATGTCGGTTCAGTCGATATCTCATTCTGGTCTATAAATTGGTGTAACAAGATGACTTTCTGACAAATATTGACCCAAAGCACCTTGTAATATTGAAGTGTTTGTATTTTTTTTTTATTTGTGAATATTGTTCCATGTTCCATGTGTGAACAAAAAGCTGAAAGTTTCACAGCTGTAAGTCAGAACTGTTTCGGAGTAGTTGCTCATAACCAACTCCTTCAGCCGACTTCCTTTGTGCTCTGTATGCTTCTATCTAATGATGTATGCATGTGATGTAAACAAAAGGTAAAAAAAAAAAAAAAAATTTCCCAAAGAGTTCTATAGGTCCTTGCCTAGGCCTGTCTCGATAACAAATTTTGAACCACATCACTATAGAGAAATATTGTGATAAACGATAATATTGAAATTATTTTATGCCACTGATTAAGATTTAAATAAAGCAAGATGATCCCAGTGAATCATTTTAAAGGCCTGAGCTGTAACAAATAAACAGCAGAATGTACCAATAGTTAGCCATATATCGTTCCTGTCACAGTGTGCTCTGGTCCAGTCCTGCTTTTCCAGTTGTCTTTCCCCTCATCCTCTGTGTCCTCTGTCTCCTCCTGTCTGGGCGTGGCTACTGTCTGTACACCTGGCTTCCATCTACACTAACCTCCAGTATCAGAAGAGCAGCTCCACAGCCACTTCTAACCAGTTTGTTTGATGAACGCTACTCGTTAGTAGTTCTTCACTTGGCTTTTTCGATATTTTGAATTCTTGGCTGAAAGTGTTTTTTCCTGTGCTCTGATCCAGCCTGCCTGCCCGCCCTGCTCACCAGCCCGCCTGCCCTGCCAGCCCAACCGCTTAATTAACTATAAATACATTATTTTAACTACGCTCCTGAGTTCTGCTTTTGGGTCCTATATCAAACCGTGACAGTTCCATCTTTCATATACTGAACATTAAGGCGATATAGTGATTATTGTGACAGTCCTACCCTTGCCCACCATCTGACATTATGGCATTTTCAAAGAACAAGAACGTGGCCTGGTCATTACTGTGTCTCTGCTGGACTGTCCTTTCTCTGGAGTGTTTTCGCAGACAGATATTTTGAGCCACAAAAGCTAACTCTGTCGCTCTACAAAGTGACTCCTAGAATTCCCCAGAGAAAACGCATTTAATCCCAACTTGATCCAGGAATGAAAACAATTGTCAAACAGGGCAGCTTCAGGGATATATCTGGAGAGTTGACCTTTCCCAAATGTCAGGGCTGCAGGAATTTTTAGATGGCAACTCGTAAACCCGAAACTGAGATGTGATTACGCATAAATATGTAGGTCGGGATGGCATACTCGGGTCTTTTTACTATTAGAATGGTAAAAATCAGCTTTTAAAGTTTTAAACCTTGGTATGACAGTGTTCCCTCATCATTAGCTTGCTCTGAGTTGTATTTCAGTTGACTCAGGCATGTTTGAGTAAGCCTGTATTGTCCCGCATTCAAGGCTTGTGTGTTTTTACTTACCCCTTATCCCCGCCAAAAAATCATGTATGAACTGGACTCTAGGGTTTAGAAATGTCATATAGCCATTTTTCTCCAGTAAAAACTTTAAACATTAACCAATGTATAGGCAGCACCTTTCAATTCTGTAGTTTTGAACAGGAAGTAAATGGGTCAGTATTGCAGTTTACAATCAACAAAATGTAAAGCCACAATCTATGTATTTGGGTTGTCTGATTGAAAATCAGATACTAATCAATACTAAAACTAGTACTGAAACTAGATACTCATTTGAGCAGGTATTGATACTAAAAAAGTCCCATTCACAGGACAGAAATGAACCTTTCCTGAATAGCTTTAGAATGATCTTGAGCTGTATCAGAACAAGTATAAAACCACATAGACGCCCACGGACCACTATGGAACCTACCTGTTTATTTCTATAGCACATTTAAAACAACTGGAGCTGTCCAAAGTGCTTCACATAAAAGTCAACAAAAAACATAACATGATACATAGGAACAGAACAATAAAACACAACAACATATCCTGTCTAGTATTAAATGCCAGGGAGAAGAGGTAGGTTTTCAGTCTAGTCTTTAACTGCGTTAAAGACTGAGGGGACCTGACAGGCAGAGGGCGCTGTTCCATAGTCTGGGCGCTGCAGTAACTTCCTCAAATACAAAGGACCCATAGAGTGCACACATTTAAACACAACCATACCACATTATTTGCACATGTGTGAAAAAATGGAGTTGTTGTTTTGGCCTGAACCACTGGGAAACGCTTTGGCAACCATATTTAAACACTTTGAGTCATTTACACCTCATTTTCTCTCTGACCACTCTCTGTCCAGAGTGACTCAAGCGGAGGTGGACCACAATAACTTCAGTTTAAAAGTATGAGACAGTCGCACTTTGAATGCATGAGAAGCGGCTGAAACACAACGTGAAGCAATCTCAAAAAGTACCATAGCATTCTTATAGAGGTTGTCAGAAGCAGGGGCGTCAGACTGGGGGCGTTGGGGGGGTAAAGGGTACTGTTTAGAGGGCCCAGTGTAGGGAGGGGCCCCTCACAAACTGTAATATGCATTTTTCATAAGACAATATGGAGTGTGGATAGGGCTGTCACGCTAACAAATTTTGAAGTTCGATATATCGCTGAAGTAAATATAGATGATAAACAATAATATTGAAACTCACGCCACAGACACAAAAACCCAAGAGCAGATTTAAACCACAAAAACTATTCTAGATCTACAATATTGTTAAAGTGAAACACTTTAGTTCTTAGTTTGATTCTGTAATGAGTCATACAAGTTAATTCAACCTTTTACAGCTTAAATCTTATATTGCCAAAAAATAACCAAAAATTTCCCAGTAATACAAAGAAAAAGTATACATGATAAATACTGACCCCAAAAAATATTGCTCCAGCTCTGTTCCACTTTGTGATGTCATGAATTGGTTCATATATAGAAAGATAAGTCAATATGGTAATTATCGTGACAGGCCTAAGTGCGGGCCCCCAAGATGATTTTTACCTAGGGCCCAGAATTTGATGCTACACCCCTGGTAAGAAATATGGAAAAATCAGATACTAATCTATTCCTTAGTATCAAAATCAAGTTTTAAATTTTTGTATCGTGACAAATTCTTTATGTTGATTCAAAAAACGTGATGAAAAATAAACTACACAGTTTGAATCTAAACTGTTTGGAGACTGAAACTGTAACTGAAACTGATGAAGAACTGATGTTTATAAAAATGTGCACACCCTAAACATATAATATACAAATACTTCTGGATAAAACAGGTTTAAAATAGGATGGAAAATAAACAAGGGTTAGACAAGAATCGTCCATTTTGAATAATTGTGATCATCGCAGTGGTGGAATGTAACAGAGTACAAGTAGTAAAGTACTGTACTTAAGTATAGATTTTAAGTATCTGTACTTTCTTAAGTATTACTTAAGTATAGATTTTAAGTATCTGTACTTTACTTAAGTATTTTACAGTGGATACTTTTTACTTTTACTTCACTACATCTGAGAGCAGGTATCTGTACTTTCTACTCCACTACATTTTTGAACTGGACAGAAAAGTAAAAGTATTTTTTATTATTGTCTGAGACCTGCTGAAAAGGCTGAAGGTTTATTTTTATCAAGGTCATAATTTGAAAAAACAAAAATATACAAATAAAAACAGATAGAAAAAAACAACTGATTCAATTGTTTCTGTTGAACAAAATTCAGCTCAAATCTTTATCAAAATCACTAAATTTGAAGCTTTATAAGACCTGAAAATCTGTGTGAAATACTTTGACTTTTTACTCTTTAATTACATTTTTAAACAGATACTTTAATACTTTTACTTAAGTCGATTTTTTCATGTGACACTTTTACTTTTACTTGAGTATTTTTTGCTTCGGTATCTGTACTTTTACTTAAGTAACAAAATTAAGTACTTCTTCCACCACTGGATCATTGTCAGCAAAGATAATCTCCATTTTATGTAAACCAGCCTCACAACATGAACAAAAACCACTATCACTTTTGCTTTGCTCCAGACCCACAGTTAAAACAATCCCGTGTTTCAGTGGCCCGAATGTGAGTATTTACAAGAATCACAACCTCTTCAATACAGATTACTTAGATCATAGACCAACATGAAAACAACATTTTAGTTCAAAGAGAATCGATGAGTGCTTTATAAAACGTAAATATAGATTTGAGTTTCCAGTGACAAGCAAACAGAAATCGAAGGTTGGACGTGTGAGTGATCGAGATGATGGTTGGACCGGCCTGGAGTGAAGAGCTCTGAGAGATCATTAAGAGCGTAGCCTGGCATGCCGACCTGTTTATGTCTTGAATTATATTTGATTGTGTGCTCTGGCATTAAATCAGAGACTGGAGCTGGAATCAGGGCACATAATCAGTTTATTATTATTCTTATTGTTGTTGTCAAGGCATTTTATATGACAGAGGTATTCAAAGCTTTGAGCTGTTATGGTTAATGGCCATATTTTTATACAACGCTTTTCCACCTTCAAAATGCTTTACATCATACTTTTTACCATGTTACAACGTTGTTCCCTCATCAAAAACATGCCTGAAGAGGTTTTAGATGTCATCCATGCATGTTTGAGTAATCTAGCGATCTCTCCCGGGCCCTAGTCGAACCCTCCTTATGGTTAGCAGTACAATCAAAGCTCCGCCCACAAGCCTACGTCACCCTTTCTCCCACATGTCAATTCTCCATAAATATACAAAAACACGATACAAAACAATACACTACAACTTCACAAACCTGATGTGATGTGCAGTAGTTTCGTTAGCAACATGCACGCCGATTGTAATATGATAGCGCTCTGAAGGGGGGGTGACTTAGTGTAGAGAGCAAAGGGAAGGGGGAAATTAGAGCGTCAAAAATTAAAGTGAAACACATTAAACATGTTAATATGTTGTTTTGGGGCGAATATAACATTTTGAAAACAACAAAAGGTAACATGGTGATCTAAATATGTTATGTGTTACAGTTAATACCCCATAGAACTAAAATACTCCCTCTTTAAAAGGCCCATATTACTCTATTTTCTGATCTCTGTTCTAATGCTGTTTGCTCATCACAAACATACCTGGAGTTGTGTTTTGTTTCATTCACACATGTTTAACACATAATCCCTGCATATGCTGAGTTCTTCTCTCAAACAGAAAACACTCTGGTAATACAGGAAGTGCTCCACTGTGTTTTAAACTCCATACACCTTCACTAGAATCATTTTAGTGATTTCAGCCCTGGAATTACCAATCTCTATTGAACTAAAGGTCAAAGGTAGCTGTTGAACTTGCTGTTTAACTTGAAAACTACCGCTTCATGACATCACAAGGTGGAACAGAGCATTTTGAGCTCTGGAGATGTAGACAGACTAATAATAAAGTGTAACTCAAACATGTGTGAATGAAACAAAACACAACTCCAGGTATGTTTTTGAGGTGGTAACAACATTATAACATGGATTAAAGCTCACAAGAGTCAATTTTGCATAATACAGGACCTTTAATACCCACTGAAGTGTCATACCCCCTCTTTAATACCCCCCTTGTTTAATGAAATGGACTTACAGTGAGTTTGTTGGCACCAGTGCAGAGACTATGGGGTGTGCTGTCAGCTCCAGGCCCAGAGTCCAGCGCTCCACACGAACGCTGCGAAGAGACCAGAGACAGTTTGGACATGGTTCATTTGAAAGACGTGATCATCAGTGTAATGCACACTAATGTAATCTAATGCACGGTATTAGGCAGTAAGCTCAGTCTAATTACAAACAAAAGGGAACACAACAAAACAGTATCCTATAATATTGCATTCATGTACATGCCAATTATAATGGTGCATGTTTCATTACATTTTTATATAGAGAAAATATTAAAATGCATTTAGCCTGGTGTGACTCAGTACAAAAACAGCAGACAACCACATAAACACTACTACACCACATACCCTACTAAGACGCTTTTCCACCTTCAAGGCTCAGAGCGCTTTACATCAAGGAACCACTCACCCATTCACACACACATTCATACACCAGTGTAACCAGACACTGGTTACACTGGTGGGGGTGAGGTGGGTGAAGTGTCTTGCTCAAGGACACAACAACAGCATTCATCTGTGGGAGCTGGATTCGAACTGCCAACCTTCAGATCAGTGGACTTGTGGTTTCAACTGTATGATTTGTGCTTTCACGATACTAAAATTTCAAACTAAGGAATAGACTCAATACTCGATACCGATACCACAATGATAATAAAAAACATTCTGTTCCACCTTGTGATGTCATGTGGTAATATAGGAAGCGCTCCACTGTGTTTTTAAACTCCATGCACCTTCACTAGAATTACTTAGATAATTTAAGTTGTGGAATTGCCAACCTCTCCTGAATGATTTTCAGTACTTTACAACCCTAATACAAAACTCTCCTTTAAGCTCTCGGCTGGTTCCTGGCCTGGCGTCTCACACTGGAGGTATGCCGCACATGCTAAAGATTTAAGTTCAATCAGGCATTGAGGGCTGGACACCTGATCTTTCACTTGAAGCTGAACAGTGGGAGAGTGGTGGGGCCTGCCAGCGGGGGCTTGTACCTCCAGCGCTGCGCCTCTGAAGGGCTGTTATTTATCCAGGCGGCTGGGCTCTGCAGGGACTACTGTGTGTGTGGTAGCTAAAGGCCCCGGTGGATCAGGGATACAGGGAGAGCTGGGCAGATTTAGGGCCCTTCTGCTTTTAGACCTATCAATCTCTCTTCAAAATGGGACTCAGTGTTCCGCTTTCCTCCATGTGAAAGTCCAAAGTGGATTTATGGCACTGGCTCGGAAAATCCAGCAAAACATCTATAAGGTTCTGTTAGTGTTGTGTTTTTGGTTCATTTCATAGAAAAAACATGGCTTGTTGATTCCATGGAAATAGAATGTTAAACCATACTTTGGAACATTCTCCATAGAGATACATTAGTTTTATGCCATACTCTGAAATATTACAGCCAAAGGAACATCTCCAGGTGACGGCCCTCCTCCAGGCCAATGGAAGAGCCAGGTTTGTGGAGATGCAAGCCTGCTCACTGTAAAGGCACATTCTCAATGCAATAAGACTTGAAAAAAACAAAACAAAAAATGATGGGGTTTTTTTTAGTTTATTTTCTTTTTTTGGCTAAAAAGGTACACAGTGGGGCTTTAAGTAGATATTTTGAAATATGAATGATTTCAACAAGTGGAATAGATTTTCATTAACCTGGTTCATGCCAGATTGATATGTGTGTCATGACAAATTCTTGAATGTGATTGGTCAAAGTGTCACAAGAGCGGAACAAGCCAAAAAATCAAACTTTTGTTACATCCAGTTGAGAGAAAAGCTCAGACATCTTCCCTGTTTCACAAACACGCACAGCTCTGACCTTTGACCTCTGACCTTCTGCACCATTTTCTCAAACTAAATAGACAGAATTTTCGCTAAAATCGGCTGAAGTTCGTCTGTTGGCGTCGCCATCTTTGGCTTGGTCACTTGGAAGCTTCACCTTTGGCTTCCTCACAAACCTCAGTGCTGCTAAGTGATTAGGCCTGTTACGTTAACGCACTTAGTGTTTAGTAAATATAGACAATAAACGATAATATTGAAACCAAACCCTTAAGCAGAATTATCTCAAAAACTATTTTAAATGTACAGGATAGTTAAAAAATATGAACTGCCATAAATAAATAACAGAATGCAACTCTTAAGTTTTGAGTCTGTGTCTATAATGAGCCATGGAAGTTCATAAATGGTTACAGCTCGAATCTCACTGTAGAACAGAAAAAGAACCAAACTTTTGCCACTGCTGCAAAGAAAAAATCCCCATGAAAAATACTGACCCCTAAATATAATTGTTTCACTGTCATGTACTGAACAATAAGTCAGCAGTGCTTATCGAGGCCTCTCTGTGATTGGTCCTCCTGTTGCTGGGCGAATTTGAACCTTACAGCGGGAGCCAAAATGGATTCTCGTGAGTTTGTGAACTTAGAAATATCGTGAGAATCCATCTTGCTGTGTGAGGTTAGATTTCCATGGAACTTTTAGAAAAGTTTCGCAATTAAATGATGTGGAACTGGATCAGCCAACATTAATGAATGAGCCAACTTACTACTACTGCTTTGATACTCCCAGATTCCTGTATGTATTTTCTACCTTTTCCCTTTGTAAATCCATGCAGGTGGGTAGTGGAATAAATATAGCCTCTTAACCTTCTGCCATAATGTTGACTAATGTCACAGACTGCAGCAGAGACCCAGACCGCAGTTACTCATGTCTAACTTTAGAAAGTTGTATGTTATTTTAAAGGAAATCCTGGTAGTATTGTTTATATGACTTTTGTATAAACACGGGACTAAAACTTTCTAAACACTGCTGCTAATGATATTAAAGGTAAGCTTAAAAGCCCAAGTCAACGGAAATGACTTAAGGATGTAGATTCAGTTTCGGAGCAAAACAAGCCCTTCGGACCATGGGAGATTTGACAGGGAGTGTTCCTTAGGTTTCTTTCTGCTACAAAGAAAACATTTTAGCTTCTTGGTAATCCTCCGCGAGCCCTCCCTAAGCTCCTGGGCCCTTCCTCCCTTAGGCCATCCCTCAGGCCCAGGTCGGAGATGCTAACCTCCCACTCCTCTATCATACACACACACACACACACACACACACACACACATACACACATACACACATACACACATGCGCACTTCTTGGGGACATTACATTGACTTATAACAACTTACTAAAGACTAGAGTTGCCAAAAGTATCAAAAATCAGATACTAATCAATACGAAAACTAGTATTGAAACTAGATATCTATTTGAACAAGTATCGATGCTGAAAAAAGTCCCATTCACTGGACAGAAATGAACCTTTCCTGAATAGCTTTAGAATGATCTTGAGCTGTATTAGAAAAAGTACAAGACAACTATGGAACCTACCTGGACGACTGAGGGATCACACAGATATAAGGCCACATGGGAATATAAAAGAAAGTACTACCATTTAATGTGGAAAATCACATTCTATTGTCTAAAGAAAGAGATTTTTTAAATTACTATTGTGGTATCCAAATAAGGTTGAAATTTTAGTAAATGAGTGTGTGTACAGATTTTAGTCCCCACAATATGATGAATACCTCCCCACACACACACACACACACACAGTCAGGGAGTGTTTTCCGAGAGTGTCCATGACCCCTGAGGGACATGGCTGACCTTCCTGTTGACGTCAAAGTGAATGGGAGCAGGAGTCGGAACGGAGAGGGGCTCCACCCAGGGGGCTGGAGGTCTAATCACCAAACTCCTCACAAGAGACACAGAGGAAACGTTAGCATTCCGCCATGGATCAGTCAACGGCATATGGCTACACAGGTATATGAGACAAAGAGGACTGGGAAAAAGGCTTTATGTTTAGTTTCAGTCAACTGAACTGTAGCTGTTAACAACGTGATATGAAATGTAATGTCCCATTCCTCATTTGGTCTGTTAATGTAGGGAATACCCATAGTCTGTATAAAGAAGTGGACTAAGGGAGTCCTTAGTCACCCATAGCGTTCGGCACCAGTCAAGTGAAGCTCGCTGAGTATAGCAGTTATAGGGGTGAATTTGGAGCAGAGTTCCATATTTGGAATTCCGACCGCAAGTATCATAGCAAGCAAAGAGCTAATCTGTAGTGAGGCTGTTAAAGGTGACGCTGGTTCCTGCCCGCACCGCTGGTTTAGCCGGGAGCAGGCGCAAATAAACCTGTTGCTAAGCGGGAATGACCTCGTGGAAAGAAGGCGCCTGATTTGTCTGTTACTAATGTTCATATCTTGGTTTAGGGACACAATAGCAAAATAACACCAGGATATTGTACAGCGGGTTAATACGAAAATTTTAAAACCAAAATGACGAGCCTGACAGCAGCAGTTTTTCAGTAGAAAGTGAATTGGAGTCGATGAAGTCGGAAGCGCACCCATGTTCACTTCCTATTAGGAATGCAGCGGCTAGCAGGTTAGCTAAATCCATTTATATATACACTCTATGGTCACCACAAACGTCACAACAAAGCACCATGCTGACGACCCCACCTATGAATAGCTGTAGCTTACTGTATATAGTAAACAGCAGATTAATTGTTTTATTTGTTTCAAAATTGCTATGGGACACGGATGAATCCTACATGTATCACTGATTAAGAAAAAACATAGAATACAGTTTTGGTACAACTTTGCCCGAGTTGGTTTCATATAAGTCTGAAGGATATGACTCAGACTCAGGGCTGGTCCCAGGATAAGCTGTCAAGCCTTGTGCAGTTCATATTGTTGCAGTGTGTACAACATTTGCTCATATCAATAATGGGATATGCTCCAGTGCATCCAGGCGAATCCAGGGAGGGAGTAGAGCCTCATTTGACTCGTTTGATTGCTATGTTCGCACTGGCACTAGAACAGGTGTAGAGGAGATGCATATTCACAGTTTCTGCCTAAATGCCCCTGTCTGATCATATGGAGGGGTCCGCCGAGTAGCTTGGAACTCCAGATGGTCATCTTTAAGATTCCCAAATCCTCCACTTTCCTCTGGCATCGGCTCCGGGGTCAAGGTGTGAAGGGAGGAGCAAAAGAGCCGTTTCCCACAATCCCCACGCAGCCATAGCCCCCCAGCTGTTCCCGGGCTTCCATAACAACAGCTGCGCAGAGGTTTAGTAGTCCACATCTCCATGGCAACCGCGGGATCAATTGGCATGCACAGACTCGGCGTGCTAATAGCCAAAGTGACATTAAGCCATAATTTCATTTCAATAAAACGCAGACAGGTTTTTTATGGCAAGAAAATTCGGCGGGGACATAAAACTGAAGGCAAATAATTAATTTTGCATAATAATGCCGATGGCTTTTGGTGTGCCCCAAACTCCCACGCACACAGAAGATTCACACCTCAGGTTGCTCCTGTCTCTGGAAATGAACTCAGTCCAAAGTGAAGAGGATCTCACCCAGATACAACGGAGCTGGATCTGAGGGCTGCAGATGTATTGCCCTGAGCGTACGACAGTAGTGACCTAAAAACATCACAACGGCGGTCCAATCCACTGACCCACAGGTTGGCGGTGCGATTCCAACTCCCACACATGATTACTGTTGTTGTGTCCTTGGGCAAGACACTTAACCCACCTCACCCCCAGTGTCTGTGTACACTGATGTATGAATGGGGGAGTTGTTCTTTGATGTAAAGCGCTTTGAGCTACTTGAAGGTGGAAAAGCGCTATATACAAATGTGACCATGTGACCATGACCATTCAGCCCCGCCCACTTTTGCCGTAAATGCGACTAAACTGCGCTTTCTTTGTGGAGGCACTTCCAGTTAAGTGGGACTGCCATTCATTTCAATGGAGAATTTTGGAAAGGTTTTGCCTCTAAAACATGATATAAAGTAGGTTGATTTGTGTCTTAGCCCCATGCAAAGTACTACAACCCGAATGACAATGGCAGCGCCCAAGGCAACTTCCGGAATAAGTTGAATACTCTGGAAATGAACTCAGCCCAAAGTGAAGAGGATCTCATTCGGATACAGTGGAGCTGGGTCTGAGGGCTGCAGATGGTTGTGTCACAGATCACAGACAGGAAGTGCAACAGTCAAAAGTATTTGTGTTGCTCTGACAAACAGGAAACAGGGTCAAATGGATCCGTACAGCACCGAGGAGTCACACTGTACCGGCTAATACTCTAAAACACATAAAACAACTCAGGACTCAAGCTATCTATCTTTCTATTTTCTATGTTCTTATAGTGTGGGTAGACGGTACTCAATTTCTTGCCATGTTCTCTGTAGCATAGCCTCATCAATGGTTGCAATTGCATCTGTTATCTTTTGCTTTAGTTAGTCAAGTCAAATTTATTTTGAAAGCACATTTAAAAACAACCACCGCTGCCCAAGTGCTGTACAGTATAAAGTCCGATCTTATAAAACGAAACATGCAAAAATACAATACAACACAACAAATACAATACAGTACAAGAGTCCCGCTCAACTCGTGTTAAAAGCCAGTGCAAACAAATGAGTTTTCAACAAAGATTTAAAAATATTTAAAGACTGGGCTGTTCTAATACCCAATCTCGTTCAGTAATGTCCCGTATCTTTGTTCCATAGACGGTATCTTTAACATAGCGCCACAGAAGGAATCCAGAGGAGTGATATCTGGGGAACGTGGTGGCCACAGAATTGGTCCATCCCTTCAATCCAACGATCTGGAAATGTTTGAGGAACTCACGAACATGCAGACCCAATGGTGATTACAAACATTTATAACCACTGAGTACAATAGAACAAATCTAATTAATATATCTGATCAATTGTAATTAAATTTTAAAATTGTAAAGAGACTTTATGGACACCCTGTATATAGACCTTTTATCTGGCGCTTTATATCAAATTAACTTCACTTTCTTGTGTTCTAATGGAAGACGGGGGTGGGATTTGATACATTTTCCCTCCTTTTCAAGCTTAGATAAAAAAATGTGAATGTGAATGTGCATTAAGTATACTGGATATATGTCTATTTACTGTTGTTTATTTGTTTATTATTGTATTAGTGTTCATTAATCTGAAATAAATAAATGAATGAATAACTTTGTGATTCAGAAAGTTTGAATCCTCCACACATTCATCTGGTCAGTGTCTGTGGGTACGTCTCAAGATTTCAAAGACTCTGGATGACAATGGCTGAAGGTCCCAGAGGAGAAACTGGAGCTGGCCTGGCGTCACCGTGAGTTTAAGCCCAACATTTAACGAGCGATGTGTCCGATACGAGCCGCTGTGGCAGACAAAACACACAAAACACCACAGTCCTGTCCATGTCCAGCTGCCACCAGAGCCTTCAGCTACACACCATCAACAGATCTTTACATTGACAGACACTAAACATGATAGTCCCCCGTGTGAGGGAAGAGGGGAAACAACAGGAATCTATGGTTAAAAATACTCACTTTGTGGGTTATAATAAGAGCTGCATAAAAGACTATATGGCAAGATTAGCATTTAGCAAAGTTAGCAATAGCATTATCTGCAATCATAGACTGTATATATAAATTAACATAGCTAATGTGCTAGCCGCCGCGTTTCACATAGGAAGTGAGCATGAGCATGGGTTTCCGGCTCCATCGACTCTGGCTCCAATTCACTTTACATTGAAAAACTGTGGCCCCTCTCTCTGTAACTGCTGGTGTCAGGCTCGTCATTTTGGTATATATATAAAATGTAAGTATTAACCCGCTCTACATGATCCCACTCTCTGCTAAACCAGCGGTGCAGGTGGGAAGGGGCATTACCTTCAACAGCCTCACTCCGGATTGGCTCTTTGGTCGGAATTCCAAATGTGGAACCCAGCTCCAAATTCACCCCTATAACTGTTAGCCTCGATGAGCTTCATTTAACTGGAGCCGAACGCTATGGGTGACGTCACACTCACTTAGTCCACTTCTTTATACAGTCTATGGTCTCATTAGGCAATGACTTTTCCACCTTATTGCACCTGCCCACTCTTACTCCTGACTACTACTAATCCATATTCAGTTTGTGTTGGCACTTCTGGTTAAGTGGGCATCTCATTCATTTCAATGGAGAACTAGAGAAAAGTCTTGCGGAGGAAGCACACGGAGGAAGCACAAGTCAACAATGCTCCTTTCTATAGGTGGTTAGAAAAACGCTTTATAGTCTGTATAGAACTTATTTGCTGATGAGATCAGCCCCATGCAAAATCATACAATTGGAGGAAAGAGCCTCTACAATGCTTGTCTCCATGGAAATGTCTTACTTTGGCTCTAATGTCCCACAGTATGGCATAAAACATAGTTATCTGCAAGGAGTAAACGGATCATACCTGGACGACTGAGGGATTACACAGATATCTGTAAGAAGAATGTTCCGAAGTATGGTTTTGACTTTGTATTTCCATGGAATCATGAACTGCAGAGAGTTACGTGGAGTTGCTTCAATTTATTCTTTATTTTGACTTGACCAATTATGGTAAAATGGTCAATGGTCACGTTTTTATTTAGCGCTTTTCCACCTTCAGGCCTCAAAGCGCTTTATATCAAGGAACCACTCACCCATTCATACAGCAGTGTACGCAGACACTGGGGACGAGGTGGGTTAAGTGTGTCGCCCAAGGACACAACAACAACATTCATCTGTGGAAGCCGTAATCACACCGCCAACCTGTGGGTCAGTGGATCTGACCACTCTACCAATGATGTTTATGTCGAGCATGGGATTCAAACCGCCAACCTTCAGATCAGTGGACAAACACTCTACCAACTGAGCTACTGCTTATCTGACTTTGCCAAATTATAATATACTAACTTAAATCGTCTTTGACAATGCTATCAAATACTTTTTTTCCATATATTATGCAGTCCTGATTGAGTATGGACAGGGCAAATACGTCTGAATGTGCAATGTCACCACTGGAATCCTCCTTTTAATGAATACGACGGAGAGAACGTAAATCTTTGGGGATAAAGGGAGATTATCCAAATAGAGGCTAATGATGTGAGAACAGGTCATGGTTTTAAACAATTGGAAACAAAAAGGAGTATTTCTATTGTTCAAAGTGCTCACGTTTGCTAGCTTGATTATTCTGCATTAGGCATTCATAGTTAGCGTGTTGTTGGCATGCATGCTGTTTTCAATCTTGCTAACAGTTCCAAAAGTCAGCATGGTTTGTGTATCTTAAACTTCTCACTTCTCCACTTCAGTTATTATGTTTGAGCCCGCCATCCCAAATGTAATAAAGATGAAGTCACTATGAAGCTATTGGTAACAGAATATATTTCATCAGTGCTGTTTTAAACCCCTCTAGGCCCCATTGTATGCACAGAACAGAGGTATGTTGGTACACGCTCAACTTTCACCGTAAAGTTATAAGAATGGTATTTTGACCTAAATATTTTCTATGTAATGGGATGGCATACACACACGAGCCTTTAGTTATCTCATTGTACCTAACATACTGTATATACGCTATTGTCTGATCTATGTTATAATGTTGTTTCCTCATCACAAACATACCTGGAGTTGTGTTTTGTTTCATTCACACATGTTCATACCGGTTTGATTGACAGCGTTGCAAAGAGCCCGCTCCCTGCTAAACCAGCGGTGCAGCGGGAAGGGGATTGACAGCGTTGCAAAGAGCCCGCTCCCTGCTAAACCAGCGGTGCAGGCGGGAAGGGGGCATTCCTTCAACACCCTTGCACCAGATTGGCTCTTTAGTTGCTATGATACTTGTGGTCAGAGTTCCAAATATGGAACTCGGTTCCAAATTCTCCCCTTTAACTGTTAGCCTCGATGAGCTTCATTTGACTGGAGCTGAATGCTATGGGTGACGTCACACTCACTTAGTCCACTTCTTTATACAGTCTATGAACGTGGGACAGATACGTGAAAGCCCAGTTTGATTGAGAGCTGTTGTGGAATGTTCCGGGTCAGTAGAGATTTGTGGGAGTCAGGGCCAAAGTGTCGCACGTAGAGTTTATATTTTATTACCACTGCTTTGAAAATAACATGTTATTATCTCATCTGTGCTTGTGGGTCATTTTAAAGCATTTAAAATCATTATCATATGTCCTAGAGCTGCACAAAGGCAGCAGCTCTTGTGTAAAAACTTTGCATCTGTCTCTTCTGTACTATATTCTCACACAGTTTCAGCTCTCACAGTTGTGATAAATCTGGCAGCACTTGCTAAACAGCTTCATTTGCATCTCCTCTGCCTCCAATTTTGCACATGTTGGTGAAAATACTCCGTTTTGCATATTATTAATTCTCTCTTAAGAGCAAAACTGCGCTGTGTCTTCATTAGCGTCTCTATGAGAAATTACATTTTTAGCATGTTTAGCTGTTTAGCACGATTGATAAACGAGTGTTATAGTGAATCATGAGCTTATGACATCAACAAAAAAACAGATGATCAGAGGACTGAGATCACACTTCAGTTTTTATCGCCATACCGCCCAGCCCTGTCTCCATCTCATGCTTTTTGTTACATCCCTAATTCTTCAGTTAACAGTCTTCATCAGGGCCATGTGTCAACCAAAGAACATAACACGAATCCCTCCATAAAAAAACGACACTTGTTGATGTCACCCCAATGGCCGATAGAACATCCAACCCTGAGTTAAATGAGTTGTTAAGGCACATATTTTTGCAGAGCAGAAAAATCCATTAACTTCACAGCAAGTGACCCAAGACTGGAGTAGATTTCACAGATTCAGAGAGAGCAGTATCCACTTACCCGCCGCAGTGCAAAAGTGCTGTGTTTGTAGTATAGGGCCATAAAAGACTCCTAAAGCTACCAGCTGAGGCCACGGTTTAAGGGATGTGTCTTGAATTAAAGCTGCACTATGCAACTTTTCTGGTGGAGGGTCAGCCCTCTGCTTGTCTCCGTGGAGATGTTACTGCTTGGCCTGGAATGTTCCACAGTATGTCATTAAACTTTTCTATATGCATGGAGATAAACAGAGAATGCCACCAGGCTAAGTTATAGGTCAGACCTGCGGAAAAGTGACCCCGCTCACAGTTAAAATGAATGTTTTTAAGCAATAAAAACACAATTGAATACATGTGGTATAGATAAGTTTAATGTCATACTGTGGAACATTGGTCATGAGGGTCACATTTTTATACAGTGCTTTTCCACCTTAAAGACACTCAAAGTGCTTTACATCAAGGAACCACTCACCCATTCACACACACATTCATACTCCAGTGTACACAGACACTGGGGGTGAGGTAGGTTAAGTGTCTTGCCCAAGGACACAACCACAGCATTCATCTGTGGGAGGTGGAATCACACAAGTAACCTGTGGGTCAGTGGATCTGACTGCTCAACCAATGATGTTTTTTTTTGTTTGTTTTTTTTTTTTATGTCGAGAGCGGAACTCAAACCGCCAACCTTTGGATCAGTGGACAAACACTCTGTCGCCCCTTTCCAGCCAAAGCAATAACATCTCCATGGAGACAGGCAGGTAGCAAGCAGACTTTCCACCAGAAATGTTACACAGTGCGCCTTTAACAAATAACTATGAGAAATAGTTGAATTTGAAAAGCGGTTGCCAAATATTGGGAGCTTTTATTGGACCTCCATCTAAATTTGTCCTGTCACTGTTACAGGCGATCCTGATTTACAAGCATATGGCTCTATGCAAATCCAT
The DNA here is from genome assembly GCA_000787095.1 of Periophthalmodon schlosseri. NCBI lineage: Eukaryota > Metazoa > Chordata > Actinopteri > Gobiiformes > Gobiidae > Periophthalmodon > Periophthalmodon schlosseri. The sequence continues at coordinate 51,028 of KN484331.1, read as the reverse complement.
AAAGGGGGTAAACAGCAGATTAACGACCCGCTGGTCATAAAATTTGCCCTAGCGTCCAGAATACTAAAGCAGGTCTCTGCACGCCATGTCTAGACTATCTCATCTCAGACTGCGCAGAAATAGCCCTGATGGAATTTTCACTTTTATTAAAAAATGGAGGGAATATGAGGCAGACAGAAAGATGAAGATGTATGGGGGACTTAAAGAGTTGCTATAAAAAACCACACGCACGTAATGTAATAAACAATATGCCAGGGAGAGGGAGTTCTTCTGACAAAACCTTAACGCTGGGCCCATTCGGCTCAGATATGGCACTTGAATTGGACCAATAATGACGAAATGAATTGATGTGGGCTGACATCCATCACTCCGAAGCGCAGTAACGGATACGATGACGGAAGTGAGGAATTATGGAGCAAGATGGAGAGGAATATGGAAAATGAGTGTCTTCCTTTCATTTATTCTCTCACTCTTAGACAAACCATTAAAATGATTATTGCACAGATGTTCCTACAGGGGACCATTCCGACTCTAAAGTGTGTGCTGGACGTTTTATGATACTCTGAGAGGACATAAAGAAAAGCATATACACAAGTAGTTTATGTGATGCAAAAAACAGGCCGTATAATCACTGAACATGGAAAATATGGAAGAAATGCAGAAGTGAAAGAAGGTTGCCCTTTGGCACAATGGAGGAAGCTGTTGGTCCAAAACAAACACAGGGAGGATTTGAGCTTCCTTCAGGAATGTCACTTCCAGCAGACATGAAAGGAGAGATGGAAACAGACGGAGCATCTCCAGAACGGAACGCAGAGCTGGTAGAGAGGGAACAGCACAGTATTTATGAAATTATGATTATGAAATTAGAAATAAGACCACTATTCTTTACTGCGTCCAATCCATAGACTGTATAAAGAAGTGGACTAAGTGAGTGTGACGTCATCCACAGCGTTCGGCTCCAAATCAAGCTCACCGAGGCTAGCAGTTATAGGAGCCAATTTGGAGCCGAGTTCCATATTAGGAATTCCGACCTCGACTGTCATAGCAACCAGCCAAAACAAAAACCAGGCTGTAACACCCCTTCCCGCCTGCACCGTTTAGAAGGGAGCGGGCCCTTAGCAACGCTGTCAATCAAACCTTTGCTAATTGCTAGCAGGAGCGACCTCGGGGAAAGAAGGTACCTGATTTGTCTGTTATTAATGTTCATTTCTTGAGTTACTGACGTAATAGCAAAATAAAAATACCAGGATCATGTAGAGCGGGTTAATACGAACGTTTTAAGACCAAAATGACAAGCCTGACAGCAGAAGCTACAGAGAGAGGGGCCACAGTTTTTCAAAAGAAAATGAATTGAAGTCGATGGAGCAGGAAGCGCACCCATGCCCACTTCCTATTGGAACGCAGTGGGTAACCGGTTAGCTATGTCCATTTATGTCCAATCTAACAGTTACTGGGATTATCTGGGATATTTTCTTCTGACCATTCAAATGTAATATCACTGCTTTTTAATCAAATAGGTGCAAAATACTTAAGTACTCCTCCGGGGAATGCCCCACTGGAAGGAGGCCCTGGGGGAAGACTCAGAACACGCTGGAGGAACTATGTCTTTTGGCTGGCCTGGGTCTGCCTTGGGTCCCACCGGAGGAGATGGAGGAAGTGTCTGGGGTGAGGGAAGTGTGGGAGTTCCTGCTTAGACTACTGCCCCCATGACCCGGCCCCGGATAAGTGTAAGAAAATAGATGGATGAATACTTAAGTACTTATTTACCCAAGTATTTTTAAATGTTAGTAACTGTAAAAGATACAAGGACTTTAAAGGTCCTCTATTACACAAAATTGACTTTTAGCCATGTTATAATGTTGTTACTTTATCAAAAACAAACCTGGAGTTGTGTTTTGTTTCATTCACATGTTTGAGTAATCCTTTATTTTAGTCTGTCTACATCTTCAAAGCTCAAAATGCTCTGTTCTACCTTGTGATGTCATGTAGTGGTAGTTTTCACGTTAACAGCGACCTTTTATCTTTAGTTCAGTAGAGATTGGAAATTCCAAGGCTGAAATCATCTATATGATTCTAGCGAAGCTGTCTGTCGTTTAAAAACACAGTGGAGCACTTCCTGTATTACCACATGACATCACAAGGTGAACAGAGTGTTTTCTGTTTGAGAGAAGAACTCAGCCTAAATATGCAGGGATTATGTGTTAAACATGTGTGAATGAAACAAAACACAACTCCAGGTCTGTTTGTGATGAGGAAATAACATTAGAACAGAGATCAGAAAATTGCGTAATATGGGCTTTTTAAACTACACACAAATTCCCCCTATCTCACAATATTTCCCATGTGGATACTGGTTTGACCATCAACACATCACATCTACAACAGTAATTCTGAATTCCAAATGAAAATAAACAGATTTAGACTTTGATACACTTAACTTTTTGACTTTTTTTTGAAAGCTGAGTCACTACATGAGTCAACCCTCACACATTCTGTTCTGTTCTGGCACTCACGTTCTGTTGCAAAGGTAAAACAAAACCAGGCCAAAAAACAGAGTGAAGCAATGATGTTTTTTTCTACAGCTGCCATTGCATGAGCAGTGCCCATGTGGGAGCTCAGACCTAAGCTAAGGCAGTGCTGCTTTTCGCAATGCCCCTGGAACTGAAGTGAAAATCCTTAAACTTCATGATCAAAAAAGTCTTTAAAGAGGGGGTATTACAGTACAAAACCATGCCTGAAGAGGTTTTATATGCCATCCATGCATGTCTGAGTAACTAACGGCCATTTCCATAAATATACAAAAGCACAATTCAAAACTGTACGTTACAACTTCACAAACCTGGCGCAATGTGCAGTAGTTTCACTAGTGGGATGCCCACTGATTGTGTTGTGATAGCGCTATGAAGAGGGAGTGTCTGAAACTCATTAAACATTTTGGTAAGTTGTTTTGGGCGAATATAGCATTTTCAAAACATTAAAAGGTAACATGGGTAACATGTCCGAATGTCTCCCCCAGCCCCTAACCCTCATTCACTCCACAGCCCTGCACTCTTTAGCAGATTCTATAGTGCCTCATTCACAGAGTGATTCAGAGTGTGGCTCACTACATTCAGGTCACATTCTGGGTGAAAAAAAGTCTAAAGGCTAAACTCTGATAAAACTTGATTTCTGTCATAAATAATGATCAGATTGGGCTGGCACAAGTCTTTATGGACTAATAATAATAACTTTTTTGTCAAAGTGGATCTCACATACACGGACTGGATTTAAAAAAATTTTGTCGTGTATGTAGAAATTCTCGCTCTTTTAACAGCTTGAGCTACAACGGCTAACGCTAGCAACTTTACACAGCAACAGTTTATTTAAGAGAGTTTTATTCATAATCAGGATGAACAGTGTGATAAACCAGCGCTTCTATCTGCTTCAGTCATGTTGTGTCCAGTTAAAGGCCTGTCTCTGTCTGCTGTTGTTTTTCCAACTCTCATGCAACTCTCTGCATTGTGGGAAATTTTGAATGCACTACTTTTTCACCAACTGGACACTAAAAATGGCGTGACCCCTAAATAGTGCCCCCTACAGGGAATATTGAAGATATTCGGACACAGCCATGGTGATCTAAATATGATATGTGTTAGTAGTTAAAACCCCATAGAAATAAAATACTCCCTCTGTATATCTCATAGAAGTAAAATACCCCCTCTTTAATACCCCATAGAAGTAAATACTGCCTCAAGTAAAATGCCCCCTCTTTAATACCCCATAGAAGTAAAATACTGCCTCTTTAATACCCCATAGAAGTAAAATACTCCCTCTTTAATACACTCATAGAAGCGTAATACATCCTCTTTAAATCTTGTGAAAGAAAAAAACTCCTGTATTTCCTGGAGAAACAGTTTGAACATTATATAAATTGTAATGTTATTTTTTGTTAACTTCTTCACCATTACACTTGGCACTATTTTGAATAACATTTTAAAATTCCAAGTTTAGTTAAAAATCCATTTGTTTCATTCTGATGTTACTCTGAAATTCTCACCCTGTGAACTACTTTGCTCTTTATTTTTCGGCTGGAACGACTCTAGCTGTATTTGATGGGTTATTTTTGCAGTGCATTTAACCTCTCTCCTTCCTCGTGCCTCATTGTCCACACAGGAGACAACACAATGGAGCAGAGACATGGAGGAATTCCCCACCTCTTTCTTCATGTGAACTAGCTTTGCAGTTTTTTTCTACTCTCCCCAGACACTCCGAGCTAAGAGTAAGGTTAACTCTTTCTACCTCCGCTTTGGAACACTGTCCGGGTTGCCTCTTTTGTAGCTCAAACACGAGTCGTGCTATTACAAAACTCACCAACGTATCCAAATCTCCAAGGATCCAATGCATTTCCACATTTTAGAAAGACTCAGTTTATTTCACAGCTCTCCTCAGCTCTGTGTTTGCAATGTTACAGTAGTTACAGAGCATAACAGAAAGGGTTGACTTTGAATATAAAGTTCATGCGACAAGTTTTCGTGTTTTCTGAATTATTACTTGGTTTGGTGGGATAGTACCATAGCTTGTATAAAGAAGTGGACTAAGGGAATGTGACGTCACCCATAGCGTTCGGCTCCAGTCAAATGAAGCTCATTGAGGCTAGAGCAGTTATAGGGGCCAATCTGGAGCCGAGTTCCATATTTGGAATTCTGAATGCAAATATCATAGCAACAAAAGAGCCAATCAAGAGACTGTTGAAGGTAACGCCCCTTCCCACCCACACCGCTGGTTTAGCAGGGAGCGGGCGCTTAGCAACGCTGTCAATCAAGCCTGTTGCTAACTCTAGTGGGAGCAACCTCAGGGAAAGAAGGCGCCTGACTTGTCTGTTATTAATGCTCATGTCTTGAGTTATGGACACAATAGTGGAATAAAACCACCAGGATCATGTAGAGCAGATTAATACAAACATTTTAAGACCAAAATGATGAGACTGCAGCAGTTACAGAGAGAGGGTCCACGGTTTTTCAATAGAAAGTGAATTGGAGCCAGAGTCAATGGAACCAGAAGCACACCCATGATCATTTCCTATTTGGAACACCGTGGCTAGCAGGTTAGCTATGTCCATTTATATATACAGTCTATGGATAGTACAGTAAATATTTATCATGTTTTACATCAGTTAAGTGGCAGTTACTAGAAAAAAATTGAAGAAAAATACAAAAATACAGAAAGTAGCTGTGAGTTCTAACTGACTACCTCTAGCTATGTCGTCAACACGCAAAATTCCATCCAAAATGCAGACTATTGTATTTGTCTAATCATAACTGTTGTGTAAAGTAGACTTAGGTTTTGGCCTTTATTTACATTATGGTTCCTTGGAAGAATTGTCTCTATATATCTGCTGCCTGTGTCCAACCAGGAAATAAAATTATAAACGTAAAGGTCCTATATTACACAAAATTACTCTTGTGAAAATAAAATTATAAACGTAAAGGTCCTATATTACACAAAATTGACTCTTGTGAGCTTTAATCCATGTTATAATGCTGTTACCTCCTCAAATGTACCTGGAGTTGTGTTTTGTTTCATTCACACATGTCTCTGAGTAACCCTTTATTATTAGTCTGTCTACATCTCCAAAGCTCAAAATGTTCTGTTCCACCTTGTGATGTCATGAAGTGGTAGTTTTCAAGTTAGCAGCTCCTTTAACCTTTAGTTCACTAGAGATTGGTGATCCCAGTCACCCAAATGATTCTAGTGAAAGAGTATGGAGTTTAAAAACACAGTGGAGCATTTCCTGTATTACCACATGACATCACAAGGTGGAACAGAATGTTTTCTGTTTGAGTGTATTAAACATGTGTGAATGAAATAAAACACAACTCCAGGTCTGTTTGTGGTGAGGAAACAACATTAGAACATAGATCATAAAACAGCATATTATGGGCGCTTTAACCAAAATTTAAAAACAGAAAAATAGGGCAAGATTTCTAGTAATTATAATTGCTATAGTCTCACCTGCACTTTCAAAGCACGCCTTTATTGTCTGGTAGTTTATAAATACCACTACTAGCACAGGGAGGTTTTAAGGATCCCGAGGCCAGCAGAAGGTTGAGCTATAGTGGGTCGATCGATGCCTCTGTCCACACAGGGTTCACTGGTGCCAAGCGCTTCCTCGGTTCCTTCGTTTCCAATAAGCATCCACAACCGCCGCTCCTGACATTTAGCTGTTTAACAAGTACACAAAGTTTAGCTGCGCCGGTTAAGCTAGCCTCCAGGACAAAATAGCATCAAAATAAAGGTCACGCAGCTGGATTTATAGCACGTGTTATGTTTTATGGCGGAAGATATGGATAGAAGTAATGGTGTAGTGTAATCTATGAGATAAGGGAGCAACTGTAGTGAGTGAGGCAGCAATCGTGACTATGAGACTGTTAAAATAGTTCTAGGGCTGCAATATTATTCACAATTGAATGGAAATCACACAACAGCGCCCTCAACCTCACTGTTAGCGTCACTACTTCCTGTCCAGTTTTATCTCTATGAGGTTTTTGCCAAGTCACGCTAAAATTTATAAATATTTAAAAATCAGGCAGTAGACACGGAGCTGCGGGTGGCTTAGGGGTCAGGGGTCAGAGGTTAGGGGGTTAGGGTCTACACAAATAAAATGAATACTTCACCAGAGACACTTCTGTGTTTAGAAAGATACATGTTTGTGTCTCAATGCTAACGCTAATGCTAATTTGGAGGCATAATAGATATTAAAACATCACAAACTGAAGTATTCTACATATAAAAATAACTGGGTAGTCTTTAGCTTAATTAACTTGAATTAACAAGATTATTTAATGTTTTACGATTTTAATAAAAGTGACAGTTTTTGAGACACAGCAAGCTAGCTAGCTAGGCGGCAATTTTCAAAGTACCATAATTTCTTACATAAACAACAAAATATTCTGTCTCATTCTGTGCAAACCATAGACTGTATATATAAATGGACGTAGCTAAACTGCTAGCCGTCGCCCAAATAGGAAGTGATCATGGGCGCGCTTTCGGCTCCATCGACCCTGGCTCCAATTCACTTTACATTAGAAAACTGTGGCCCCTCTCTCTGTAATGCTGCAGTGAAAACTGTGGCCCCTCTCTCTGTAACTGCTGCAGTGAGCCTCGTCATTTTGGTCTTAAAATGTTTGTATTAACCCGCTCTACATGATCCTGGTATTTTTAGTTTTCTATTGTGTCCTTAAATCAAGATATGAACATTAATAACTGACAAATCAGGCGCCTTCTTTCCCCGAGGTCGCTCCCTGTAGCGTTAGCAACAGGTTTGAATGAGCATTGCTAAGCGCCCGCTCCCTGCTAAACCAGTGATGCGGGTGGGAAGGGGCATTACCTTCAACAGCCTTGCTCTGGATTGCTCTTTGGTTGCTATGATCCTCGCGGTCGGATTTCCAAATATGGAACTCGGCTCCAAATTTCATTTGACTGGAGCCGAACGCTATGGGTGACGTCACGCTCACTCAGTCCACTTCTTTATACAGTCTATGGTTTCAACATGTTCTGAAATGTGATTCTTGTATTAGTTTGTCAGTTAATATTTCAGTCTTTTGGTCAATTCTCCTGGACATGTTTAAAATGTAAAATGTGAACTTGAACAAAATCCCATTATTAAAACAGAACACGCCAATCTTATCACAGTTGCCACGCTTGTCCTTAAAATCACAATTAGATATTTTCTCCAAATTTTGATAACTGTAATCGTTAACTAGACTCTACAGACTCTAAAGCACACATGCCAAAAGATCTTTTATTACAAAGATAGCGCCATTATAAATAAAAACATGAACCAGTAATACATTTAATTCGTAAATATTCTTTCTACAAGCCTTTTGGCACATTTCCATTTTTATCTAGTTAAAAATGCACAAAAGAAATCATCATTTGACTAGTCGAAAAAATACAAAATAATACTACAATAATAGTTAGTTGCAGCCCTAGCAATGAGCTCTTCATCAAAATTCACAACAGAAACAAAACATAAACAAGAACGTGGTAATAGTGTTTGTTGTTCAGAGATATATTTTTCACAATAACCGATAGCTACCCAAGTAAATGCATGACCTAGCATAGCAATTTCAAATAAATATTCAAACAGACGTGCCCGGGAGCGTTAACATTTGAGAGAACACTTAAAATGAACTGCTAAACTCATTCAAATCACATTCAGAAGGTTTCATTTTTATTAATCACACCTACTCAAAAGGACTGGTTTAAGAGAATTCATTCAAGTTATGCATTTAAAACGATAAAATCTAATCAAAACATTTATAGACTAAAGTAAACTGTTGTACGTGCTGCTTATTATAAGAGTAATTTGGTTGTTTCTTTGTAACAGGGCGGCACGATTTTGAAAAAAAAAACGTAATTGTGAGCTTTCAGACCAATACTACAACTGCAATTAAACTTATGAAGTAGGATTCCAGGAAAACTAACATTTGAGAGAACACTGAAATATGAAGTACTAAACTAATCCAAGAATCAGTGTTGGAAGGTAACTAAGTAAAAGAGGTAAAGTACTGTACTTAAGTAGAATTTTAGGTATCAGTACTTTACTTAAGTATATTTTAACTTTTTACTTTTAGTTCACTACATCTGAGAGCAGGTACTTTCTACTTCACTACATTTTTTAACAGAACGAAAAGTAAAAAGTATTTTTATTATTGTCTGAGACCTGCTGAAAAGGCTGAGGGTTTGTTTTTAACATGTTCATAATTTGAGCAAACAAAAATATACGAATAAAAACAGATAGAAAAAAAACATTGATTCACTTGTTTCTGTTGAATAAAACTCAGCACAAATCTTTATCATTTGAAGCTTTATAAGATCTCAAAATCTGCACAAAATACTTTTACTTTTTATTCTTTAAGTACATTTTTAAACAGGTACTTTAGTATTTTTACTTAAGTAGTTTTTTTCATGTGATACTTTTACTTGAGTATTTTTATGCTCTAGTACCTGTACTTTTACTTAAGTAACAAAATTGAGTACTTCTTCCACCACTGCCAATTAGAGATAGACCGATATATTGGTTCAAGGACATATTGGTTTGATATTTTCTCTTTTTTGCATATGGGATATCGGCCTTAACTCTCCTGTCTCAGCTCCTGCCTATTTGGTTTGGACTCACCAATTGCTGCATAAAGCTTTACTTTAAGACTTTAGTTCACAAAATGAGATTACACAGCTCCATTATGGGTCAGTAGTAAAAACAAGGCTGTGGATGTCTAAAAATTATTTCTATTGAGATTATTTTTCCTTATTGTAGTCAAATTATGCAGAGCAGTAAAACATATAGCCAGTATTAATGTTAGTATTCATTTCAATTTATGGGGAAAATGATCAAAATCAGCCCTATATATCAGCCCTAAAATATCAACAGAGCTTATCGGCCATCAGTTGCTCTGGATTCTAAAGATTCTAAACAATCGGTATCGGCATCGGCCATGAAAAAACACATATCGATCGATCTCTTCCAAGAATCCCATGCATTTCAGACCATGTTTGTACAGGTACAACCATAGACCGTACAAAGAAGTGGACTAAGTGAGTGTGACGTCAATGATAGCGTTCAGCTCCAGTCAAATGATGCTCATTGAGGCTAGCAGTTATAGGGGCCAATTTGGAGCCGAGTTCCATATTTGGAATTCCAACCGCAAGTATCATAGCAACCAAAGAGCCAGTCCGGCGCAAGGCTGGACTGGCGCCGGACTGGCTCCCTTCCTGCCCACACCACTGGTTTAGTAGGAAGCGGGCACTTAGCCGCTAATGCTAGCGGGCCGACGTTGGGGAAAGAAGGCTGCTGATTGGTCTATTATTAATGTTCATATCTTGATTCACGGACAAAATAATGAAATAACAACACCAGGATTATGCAGAGCGGGTTAATACAAACATTTTAAGACCAAAATGATAAGTCTGACAGCAGCAGTTACAGAGAGAGGGGTGATAATTTTTCAATGTAAAGTGAATTTGAGCCAGTCGATGGAACCAGTAGCGCGCCCATGATCACTTCCTATTTGGAACGCAACAGCTAGCACGTTAGCTATGTCCATTTATATATACAGTCTATGGGTACATGATTTTTCTATATAAAGACAGAATATTTGGTTCTCTGCAGCAGACTTTCTATTATTGTGATTTCGATTTGACTGCGATATACAGAGCAGGTCTAGTTTAGTAATGTAATAAAACATTCTTGTACCAGTTGCATTCAGGTTTGATCAAATGGAACAACAGCTCTGCTCTCAGACAGCCTCGTGTGAAGCGTGTGGGGCGTAGTGACATTCTCGTGCTGTTTAAAGGTCACTCTGGAGTCTAATCACTGTAATATTTAAGCAATCTATCACTACGCCAGGGGACGCGCAGACGATCCCACTTAAAAGAGTTCACCGGCCGCCCTCGCTCCCCCTGGTACGCCTCGTGAACTACTATACAGCTAAACAAACACATGTGACCTGCGATCTGCACTCTCACGTAACTCACCGCCTTCACAACATAGTAATGCCAGTACTGTGCCAGCCCAACGCCAGCCAGTGCCAGCCCAGTGCCAGAGGGGTGACGGGGCAGAGACCTTCACCAGGGCTGGTATCTGAAATGCCTCTTCAGCTGTTAGATTTGTAGGCGCCTTCAGTTAGCAGTTTCATCCCTTATCTCGTTCAAAATAGCTTAAAATCTTAATGTAAAATAGAACAATCATTTGACCAGTCATCTACAAAAATAATCTTTAATTGCAGCCTAGTATAGATCATAGACTGGTTTAGCATTGAGCGGGCGCTTAGCAACGCTGTCAATCAAATCTGTTGCTAACACTAGCAGGAGCAACCTCATATCTTGATTTATGGACACAATAGCAAAATAAAAACACCAGGATCATGTAGAGAAGGTTAATACGAACATTTTAAGGTCAAAATGGCGAGTCTGACAGCAGCAGTTACAGAGAGAGGGGCCACAATTTTTCAGTAGAAAGTGAATTAGAGTTAGTCGATGAAGCCAGAAGCGCGCCCATGCTCACTTCTTATTTGGAACGCGGCGGCTAGCAGGTTAGCTATGTCTATTTATATATACAGTCTATGGTATAGATCCTTCCGCGCATACAGCATGTTACTGATATTAACATTTTATCCCATTCATATCAATAAGACCAAAAAATAAAAACAATAAATTAACTGTGACGTTTGTAGCTCCAGTTTATAAAGTTCACTGATGTTTGCAGGGTTTGTGGAGCTCGATGAAATAAAACTCTAATTAAACTGTCAAACTGTTGTGGCCGCTATATGTTGGTGAATTTTTGTCCAGTATAACGTTAAATTTGGCCACGTATGCTAATTTCGGCGCTAATCGCTAGCGTTCATAATCTATGAAAAACTACACTCTGATGTTACTCTCGTGTGGTCGTTTATTTGTCTGTCACCAAAACAGCCCTGTTTTTTCATAGTTTGATGTTTGGAGGCTAATGCTAACTCTGCCATTGAAAATGCATTGGTGCTAACATACGGAAGGCTACCAGCTAATGGAAACATTGGAGGGTCTATAGTGAGATATTTATCAGCATTTATAAAAGAGACCAAAAAGTAATCATGAAATAGATGTGGTGATATTGTCAGCTGTCACAACATAGTAATGCCAGTGTTATGCCAGTGTTATGCCAGTGTTATGCCAGTGCTATGCCAGTGCTATGCCAGTGCTATGCCAGTGCTATGCCAGTGCTATGCCCGGACAGTGCCAGCCCAGTGCCTGAGTGGTGACAGGGGCAGAGACCTTGACCGGAGCACGTATCTGAAACACCTCTTCAGCTGTTAGATTTATAAGTCAGACAAGGCTTCATGGGGTTTAGAGCGTTAAAGAGAGGGATTTATGTGGAAATGTGTTTTTATTGTCATAAATAGTTAGCTATATCTAAGGCTAGCCGCCATTAACTAAAAAGAAATGAAGGTACTGTTGCTGAACAAAACTGAATAAAAATGGAACTAAAAATGATTCTTTTGACATCAAGAGTGTCATGAAGTCTTAGTCTTATAATGCAATTGTAATGAAATCTGTATTTTTAATGTGTGTGCACCTGGCCAAGGACTGCACCTGCCCTGGGACTACACTTGCCCAGAGACTGCACCTGTCCCGGGACTGAACCTGCCCAGGGACTGCACCTTTCTTTCTTTCTTTCTTTATCTTTATTTATACAGGGGAACCCAATGAGAGCACTTAGGCTCTCTTTTTCATGGGCGCCCTGTTTAAAATACAGTACAAGCAAAAAAACAAGTCCATATAAAGCATTAAAAACAGGTGTGTGTATTAAAGTTTGTTACCAAATTATTAAATTGCGATTGTGTCATTCAGTTTTACTTTTCCTTCAAGTGTATTCTACCTGCCCAGAGACAGCACCTGCCCAAGGACAGCAGAAAAAGTTAAAGTAGCAGTAGCTAAATCTGGTATAAATCATCTTTTCTTTTATAAGATTAATGATAAATAAAGAATTGGATTGGACTGTCAGACTGCAGAACTGGATTTAAATTATCGAAAACACTTAGGCCTGGCTGTGAGGAGGTGTGAAGTAACTCGAGCTATTCTGTAGTTACTATGAATTACCATGATGCTTTTAATTCCTACATAAACATTCCAGATGTTGTTATTAAAGTTTTAATAGCTTCAATGTTTGGCACAATATAAAATACGGCTAAAATGTAAATATGTTTATCTGTGTTTTTTCTTCTATTTTATGTATTTGGAATAAAAGCACAGATATTGTGTATGTTATAAAGGTTTACTAGATGCAAAACAAAGAGGCCATAAGGAAAGTTATCATTAATGTTATTCCAGAAAATGAACTATAAACTCCAAATGTTTATGTCTTTTTATGTCTTTCCTCCCCGAGTTTAAGTGTTCATTCAAAGTATAAAAAACCCTCATATTATAAGAGTTTTCAGAGCGATCAGTTTCCGGTGTCGTTTTGTGCAGTAAGTCTAATATTGACTCTAACTGAAGCGCGGTGACAGCCATCATTATTTTGAAATAATGGTTTTCATCTCGTCTTGTATATTAGTTTCCTCCTCGACAGCTCTGTGAATTTCGCAAAAACTCCCAGTCCTGAAAATAGCTCATTATGTTCGTGTTTTATAGCCTTTTGGCACAGGTTAACAAAAGGTGTCAGTGCCAACATCGCCGTAGGGCCAAAAACTCACGGAAAAAAACTCGCTGAAACAGTTGGCATCTAAAAAGAGTTCTTGTTTTTCAGCCGCTCGAGTGATGAGCTGACAATTTGGACTAGTCCCTGTGTGTTAAACGGTGACTGGAATCCTGGCGGATAGGATAACGGCATGTTCACATTTTGTTTTCATACATTTTGGGTTCTGGGATACACTAAAGCATCTCAATCAGTACAGTTTGCAAAAGAGAAGCATCTAATCTCTCCTTTGAACGTCTTTGAAATGAAAATGTGGACATGGAACTTCATAAATTCTTTATCACTGTTCCTCATCACAGAGAAGGCTTCGGGGTTTTTGCGTTTGCTCCATTTATATACTGTATATGTTGGTGTTTCATACAGAGATGTGAGTTTGGATCTGACTGGGTGGTTAAGGGTTGGGTTATTGGTAAATGGTAAATTTTTTATATAGCACTTTTCCACCTTCAAGTCTCAAAGCGCTTTACATCAAGCAACCACTCACCCATTCACGCACACAGTCATACACCAGTGTACACAGATACTGGGGGTGAGGTGGGTTAAGTGTCTTGCCCAAGGACACAACAACAATCTGTGGGTCAGTGCCTATGAGAGAGTGGGATTCTAACCGCCAACCTTCAGATCAGAGGGCAAACACTCTACCAACTGAGCCACTGTCGCACCTTTTTGCAGTTTCAAGTCTTTTCATAGACTGTCAAAATAACTAACAGCGTTGAGCTCTGAGGTTTTGGCTGAAATCTGGAGCTCCAACCCTGGGAGAATTAAAACAGCACTACACGGATTCACTGCACTTGGATATTTGAATGAACATATTTAGAATTAACTGAATGTGACGTCACCCACAGCGTTTGGCTCCAATCAAATGAAGCTCATCGAGGCTACAGCAGTTATAGCGGTGAATCTGGGGTTAGGGCGAGTTCCATATTTGGAATTCTGACCACAAGTATCATAACAACCAAAGAGCCAATCCAGAGCGAGGCTGTTGAAGGTAACGCCCATTCCCGCCCGTACCGCTGGTTTAGCGGAGCGGGCGCTTAGCAACGCTGTCAATCAAATTTGTTGCTACCGGGAGCGACCTCGGGGAAAGAAGGCGCCTGATTTGTCTTTATCTTTTTTTTTTTATTTAGAAATTTTCAGAATGTAAAAGACAAATGACATAGAAAGATGCATTAACGGCTTACAATGTACACACCTTAAAATATGTAGACACACAGCCAACAGATGGGAAAAACAGACAAAAGATCCTACAAAAACAGGCCAAAAAGGATAAAGAAAGGATCATATTGGGTTGAAAATTATATATAAATTATATAATATCTATTGTTTAAAATAGGAACGCTTTTACTGTAATTGTGAGTATCTGGCCTTTTTCTTACTATCAGGCCTGAAACGTTAGTGTCTCAAATACAAGAAAAAAACATCTGGCTCTTTTCCATATTGTGCAGTTTGGACTTTGCATTAGCCAAGCTGCTGCTGTCAGGAGACGTTAAGCACATTCCATCTCCACTGTCACATTTTGGTCACAAATTGAATCAGAAACTATCTTGACGGATGTTTCGAGTGAAAACTACAGAAGCCTCTTGGGGCCACGCCGCATCTACATTGGATAAACAGTCTTAAGAGGAAGCACAGAACGCTCTTGTCCTGGTGAATGTGGAGTGGATCAAAAGTACATGTCTTATGAGTGAAGGCAGAACATCTGTCATTGGGATCTGTGGAGATGGGTTTAGCAGACAGCTGCCAGAGTCACATGGGTCTGTAACAATAGCCTCCATTATACTTATGTCTGGTACTGTCATCTGCATACAAGCACCCATACGTCTTCATGAAGCAGCCAATGGGAAAAATATATAATTGGGATTTTTCTGACAAACATGGCAGCTTTGATTAGATTTGTGATTCATGTCTCGATAAAATGATTTAGTTCAAAGTTCACATTTTAAACGTGTTCAGAGGAAATGACAAACATACTGAAATATGAACTGACAACTGATACAAGAATCACATTTCAGAACATGTTTGTACAGATCGAAACTACAGGGTTACACAGGGAGGGCATCTGACACAGGGAGGGCATCTGACACACAGGGAGGGCATCTGACACACATAGGGACATTACAGAACATGTTTATACAGATCTAAACTACAGGGTTACATGTTTTGATGCAGAATAAGACAGGAGAATTTGTTTGTAGTACTCCAAAAATAGCACCTTTGTGATTTGCTAACTGCATTCATTCAAATTGCGATTTCATTTTGATAGCAATTAATCCTGCAGCTCTATTCAGATATGTCTTAACAACAGCCATAGTTATACTGCATGTGGGCTGGGTCTCATTATGAAGCTGCCGATACCACACATACCTAGAAATACAGAAATAACTGACTTATTGATAAAATACATAGGTTTCATGTGTGTCTCTGATCTCACCAGAACAGGACGAGTGGAATAGACAGCTTTGTGGTTTGTTTGTTGTTGTTTTTTTACATTTTTGTATATTTAGTTTCATGTTGCTGTTTTTGTCATACGTTTGAACTCATACTTGAAGACGTTAACTGTAACTGCATAAGACTCATATATAAATGGACATAGCTAACCTACCAGCCGCTGCGTTCCAAATAGGAAGTGATCATTGGCGCACTTCTGGCTCCATCGACTCTGGCTCCAATTTCACTTTACATTACAAAACTGTGGCCCCTCTCTCTGTAACTGCTGCTGTGAAGCTCATCATTTTGGCCTTAAAATGTTCATATTAACCCACTTCACATGATGCTGGTATTTTAATTTTCGCTATTGTGTCCTTAAATCAACATATGAACATTAATAAGAGACAAATCAGCTGCTTTTTTTCCCCGAGGTCGCTCCTGTTAGCGTTAGCAACAGGGCGATTGACAGCCAGCTGCTTTTTTTCCCCGAGGTCGCTCCTGTTAGCGTTAGCAACAGGGCTGATTGACAGCGTTGCTAAGCGCCCGCTCCCTGCTAAACCAGCGGTGTGGGCGGGAAGGGTGGTTACCTTCAACAGCTTCGCTCCACATTGGCTCTTTGGTTGCTATGATACTTGCGGTCAGAACTCCAAATATGGAACTCGGGTCCAAATTGGCCCCTATAACCGCTAGCCTCGATCAGCTTCATTTGACTGGAGCCGAACGCTATGGGTGACGTCACACTCACTTAGTCCACTTCTTTACACAGTCTATGATAAAACTCATAAAACATCATGAACAAATAAATACTCAAAACTCTATATTGTCTGTAAACTGGTCTGGCTGTTCACAAACGTCTTAAACTGTGTCTTTGAGAGACACGGCTCCTTTTTATGAGCACACATATCCTAACATGCTAATTAGCTCCACACAGTTTGACTCCATTTATTATGCATGAAATAATCTAATATGATGAGTGTGATAATTATGGGCACATAGATAAGATAAAAGAGTAGTAACCAATTACGGCGCCAGAGTTGGGGAAAAGTAATTACTCTTTGTAGTGGGGAGAATTCTCAGAACGAAAATGAAAAAAAAAAAAACAGTGGAGAGACGAGGGGTGTGGCCTGCAGTTAACAAGAGTATGCAGAACAGATACATGCAGGAGGACAGGTTTAACTGGGACACAGAGAGGAGCTCAATAGATTATAGAGTTGTCACGATACTAAAATTTCAAACACAATTTCGATACTGAGGAATAGACTCAATACTCGATACCAATGTTATGTTTTTGTAGCATTTGAGAGAAGATTGAAACATGAACTTCTAAAATAATAATAGAACAGCTGTAGCTCTACAATTATTCCATATGATACTGTAATGCCACATTCATTCAGAGTTAGTTTTACCATTAATCATGAACTAAATGAACTGATCTGAAGGTTGGCGGTTCGAATCACGTTCTCAAAATTTTAAAAAAAAAAAAAAAAAAAA
>KN484331.1:9386-33695 GCA_000787095.1 Periophthalmodon schlosseri | reverse complement strand
GTGTGAATGGGTGAGTGGTTCCTTGATGTAAAGCGCTTTGAGCCTTGAAGATGGAAAAGCGCTGTATAAAATCATTTTGGTCTTAAAATGTTCATATTAACCCACTCTGCATGATCCTGGTGTTTTTATTTCGCTATTGTGAACATTTATATTAACATTAATAACAGACAATTCAAGCACGTTCTTTCCACAAGGTCACTCCCGCTAGCGTTAGCAACAAGTTTGATTGACATCATTGTTATGCACCCGCTCCCTGTTAAACCAGCGTGCGGGTGGGGTCACTCCCGCTAGCGTTAGCAACAAGTTTGATTGACATCATTGTTATGCACCCGCTCCCTGTTAAACCAGCGGTGCGGGTGGGAAGGGACAGCCTCGCTCTAGACTGGCTCTTCGGTTGCTATGATACTTGTGGTCAGAATTCCTAATATGGAACTTGGCTCTAAATTTGACGCTATAACCACCAGCCTCGATGAGCTTCATTTGACTGGAGCCGAACGCAATGGGTGACGTCACACTCACTTAGTCCACTTCTTTATACAGTCTATGGTTCAAACCCACCAAAAGCGTCCCTCTGCTCACACCTTGTTGTGAGCTGCTGCTTGTGTCTAGCTCCATTTTGTCTGTTGTGATAATAGCTCTGACACTCTTCCCTCACTGCTCAGATCTGACGTGTTTACATTCTGACATGAAAGGCAACACAACTCAGTGCCCGGGGTCTCGTCAGGAGCAACCAATCAGAAAAGACCACTTAGTAAAAAAATAAAAAAAGAGAAGGAGAGAGAAAGAGAGGAGTGGTTCACAAATCAGCCGCGTGTACCAGAGTCATTAAATATCACCACTTCTAAAATCAGAGGAGCTGTGTGTGTGTTAGCTCGCTGTACAAACAAACCCAACACAGCGCCGCTTTATTTCACAATTACACAACTGTCACTACCAATCAGAGCAGACACGAGTTTGGGTTTGAAATTTGGGGATAAATTAAAGTTTTATGTGATGGAATGTGACAGAAGGGGAGGACGAAGACGAGGTAATGAGTCAGCTGGAAATGGCTTTGATAACAGTTTAATTCACAGAAACAGGGCTACACTATTTTGGAAATAAAAAATGAAAAGCGATTAGATTTATGTTAAAAACCTGAGAGATTAAAATATGAACTGATAAACTAATACATGGAATGCATTTCTGAATAGATGTTTGTAGAGGTCTAAAATGGGTTAGTCCTGGTTTTGAGCTATTCCAGCAAAGGTAAACGGTCACGTTTTTATACAGGCCCAAAGTGGTTTACATCAAGGAACCACTCACCCATTCACACACACATTCATACAACAGTGTACACAGATACTGGGGCGGGGTGGGTCAAGTGTCTTGCCCAAGGACACAACGACACCATTCATCTGTGGGAGCTGGAATTGTCCCGCCAGCCTGTGGGTCAGTGGACAAACACTCTACCAACTGAGCTACTGTCACCCCTCCCAAATGTGCAAACATGTAGTCCTATTTTAGAACTGTTTTAGCCCTAGTTTAGACCAAGAATGGCTCTGTGTTAGACCTGGTGGTTAGGTGGTACTTGCTATGAAAAGTAAAACTGAAAAATAAATAATTCAAATCGAACACAGGGGGCTTTTACCTCATGACACTAACGCACTGAGTTAGAAAACTACATGAATCAAATGCATTTCAGAACAGATGTTTGTAGAGGTCTAAACTACAGGTACAACCAGATTTTTCTATAACACGTGATTTTTTTATTTTATTTGAGAGGACATTGTGATAATTGGTCAACTCAAATTGTGATTTTGATTCAATTGGGCTGCAGCCCTATTAAAGTCTACTCCTACAACGTTTCTCTCTTACTCTTGGTTTAAAAGTAACTAGGTAAATAGGTAATGCAAATATCAACTAGCATGCTAACAGCGCACCAACATAAATTCCTGGTTGTGGACAATAAAAACACTTTATTACAAGATGCAAACAGCACAAATCAGTCTAATTTTGATACTGCACCAAAAACAAATGTAACTTAAGAAAATAGGGTCCAGCTCCATATTACACAAAATGGACTCTTGTGAGCTAAAAGCCATGTTATATTGCTGTACCTCCTCAAAAAACATACATGGAGTTGTGTTTTGTTTCATTCGCACATGTTTGAATAACCCTTTATTATTAGTCTGTCTACATCTCCAAAGCTCAAAATGCTCTGTTCCACCTTGTGATGTCATGTAGTGGTAGTTTTCAAGTTAGCATCTACCTTTTACCTTTAGTTCAGTAGAGATTGGCAATTCCGGGGCTGAAATTATCCAAATGATTCTAGTGAAGGTGTATGGAGTTTAAAAACACAGTGGAGCACTTCCTGTATTACCAGATGACATCGCAAGGTGGAACAGAGCATTTTGAGCTTTGGAGATGAAGACAGACTAATAATAAAGGGTTACTCAAACATGTGTGAATGAAACAAAACACAACTCCAGGTGTTTGTGATGAGGAAACAACATTTTAACTTAGATCAGAAAACAGTGTAATGTGGCCGCTTTAAATCCAAGAGCAGTACTAATCGCATTAATCCGGAAGCTTCTGGCAGTTATTACTTAGTCCAAGACCTCCTCAGAGCTGACTCACTTTTGCATGTTCCAGCCCATGTCTCTATCTCAACTTCAAAAAGGACATATTCACACCACACAGCTGCACAAAGCACTTTTCCACAAGGTATGCTGGGAAAATGAATATGAATGTGGACCTTCGCATATGAAAAAAAACGCAGGTTAATGCAAGTCTCCCTGCAAAGTCATAATGTTCTAAATGTAATGAAGTGAGGAGAGGAGAGAGGAGAGGGCATTGATGAGAGCGGAGGATGGTGGGCCAGTGCAGACAGCTGAGGCCTGGAATAATCTAGCAGAAATTAGGTTCTCGCAAATATGTTTATCACTCTGTAAGTCATGTCATTGATGGGCTGGAATTGCGAGGGTGGGTGGATTCCCCGGAGACGATCTTATACTTGGTAATCGGAATATGCATGGAAAATGGGACGCGGGGACTAAAAACAAAAGCTAATTACTTTTGGTGGTGAACGCTTCGGAAAAGAGACTCAAAAGTCCGTCAAGTGGCTGTGGAAGTCAGATGAGTTGAAGGGCGTAGTGGGAGTGAAGTGAGAGGGAACTTCGTAATGTATTCTCCCCAGCACAGAGTGAGAATATAAACATGGAAACAGGAACAGATGTGCTGGCATTTGTTATGTCAAATAATTAAGCGTGTAATGGGAAATAATATCAAGAACTGAGAATTCATATGTCGAAATGGGTGTTAGCATATTAACTAGTGCTGTGGTGTAGAGAGTCTGCAAATAGGAAGTGAGCATGGGTGCGCTTCCGGCTTCATCGACTCTGGCACCAATTGACTTTCTATTGAAAAGCCGTTGCCCCTCTCTCTGTCACTGCTGCTGTCAGGCTCATTATTTTGGTTTTAAAATGTTCGTATTAACCCGCTCTACATGATCCTGGTGTTTTTATTTCACTATTGTTTCCGTAAAACAAGATATGAACATTAATAACAGACAAATCAGGCGTCTTCTTTCCCTGAGGTCGTTCCCGCTAGAGTTAGCAACAGGTTTGATTGACAGCATTGCTCAGCGCCCGCACCGCTGGTTTAGCACACAACGTTGTCAATCAAACCTGTGCGGGCGGGAAGGGTCGTTACCGTCATCAGCCTCGCTCTGGATTGGCTCTTTGGTTGCTATGATACTCGCGGTTGGAATTCCAGATATGGAACTTGGCTCCAAATTGGCTCCTATAACTGCTAGCCTCGATGAGCTTCATTTGATTACACTATGGGTGACGTCACACTCATTTAGTCCACTTTATACAGTCTATGGTCGATATGCAAATTTTTGGTCCCCCTTGAAAAAAAATATGCTACATTTCTTTCCATAAAATCAGAATCCAATTCTGCAGTTCAAATTCATTGTATTTAGAGTTAGTTTGTATGTGTGTGTATGTGTAGTCCTATTTTAGACCTAGTTTAGAACAAGAATAGCTCTGTCTTAGACCTGGTTTAGATCTTGTGGCACTCCGAAGGCCAAATATTTTCTTAGGTGGTACTTAGTATGAAAAGTAAAACTGAAAAATAAATGATTCAAACCCAGTCTCTCATGACACTCAAACGCTGCTGTAGTTGCCTTGAGAACACATGCTGCTGCCAAAAACCTTGATAGAATAAAACACAGAGCTAAAAGTGAATAGCAAGTCTTTAATATTTTAAGTGTGTCGTGTGAACTACAGTGAGAGAAGTGGCCTTGTCGGAGAAAATGAAAAGAGCTTAGACCGAGCCCCCTGCTGCCATAAAACCACGGCACTTTTATGGAGGGCCACACCACTGCATCGAGGAGTCATTTACAGCTAATAAGACCCATCACTAAAATGCATTAGGGCAAATTATTCTGCCCTTGTCAACGTACTTTCATTTTTTTTTTTTTTTTTTACTAAAGTCTGTTGTTACACTGCTGTTTAAAGGCACACTGTGTAACTTTTCTGGAGAGCAGGTGTCTGTACTTTCTACTCCACTACTCCACACACAACTGGAGTAAAAAATAAAAAGTACTTTTTATATCATTTGAGGGATTATTTTTACCATGTTCGTGCTAAAATCCTGACTAAAGTTTACTTCACACAGATGTTGTTGCTTTGTCTGAAATGTTCCACAGTATGGCATTAAACTGTCTACTTTGCATTTATTCAATTTAAGATGGTTTATTGCTCACAAATACCTGCTCACAGGCATTCACACTGTGAGCAGACTCGCCTCTACACAGATCTGATCTGTAACTAGACCGGGTGGTGTCGCCTTCTTGTATCTATAGTGACAAATACATTTAAATGAAATATGTTGGAACATTCCAGACAAAGCAGTCCATGGAGACAAGCAGAAAAGTTACAGAGTGCAACTTTAAAGGAACTGTATGTTGTCTTGCAATCCTACAGTTTAAAAAAAGGTACTGCAATCACAACTGATCTTTGTCCTCTGTATGTTTAAATAGGGGATAAATACAATTCTTTGACTGGTTGATGTATTGATGTTTTAACCTGCAGATAGAGGACACATACAAGGTCTTCTCATTCTTAGTACATGGACAACTATACAGGCCTACTGCAACTAGCAATGATTAATGAGGATTTCTGGACTGGATTGAAACTGGCAACTGACAGAATCATGTGATGCTCATTCTGCTTTCTGATTGGATAATCGTCTTGAACCAAAACAACAAATTATTACATAAACAACTTGGCCGTCATGTACAGCGTTTTTGTAATTAAGAATAAATCAGCATTATAATTGGCTCCAGGCACAACAGCGCCCAGCAACCTCACTGTTAGCGTCACTAATTCCTGTCCAGTTTTATCTCTATGAGGTTTTTGCCGAGTCACGCTAAAATGAATAAATATTTAAAGATCAGGCAGTGGACTGGGAGCTGTGGGTTGATGTCACTGACATGTTAAGCACTACACATATAAACTGAATACTTCACCAGAGACACTTCTGTGTTTAGAAAGAGACATGTTTGACATCTCAATGCTAATGCTAATGCTAATTTGGCTCATCGAGGCTAGCAGTTATAGGAGTGGATTTGGAGCCGGAACCCCATCTGGAATTCTGGAGGCTGTTGAAGGTAACGCCCTTTCCCGCCCGCACTGCTGGTTTAGCAGGAAGCAGGCACTTAGCAACGCTGTCAATCAAACCTGTTGCTAACGCTAGTGGGAGCGACCTCGAGCAAAGAAGGCGCCTGATTTGTCTGTTATTATTGTTCATATCTTGATTTACAGACAAAGTAGTGAAATAAACATACCAGGATTATGTAGAGTGGGTTAATACGAACATTTTAAGACCAAAATGACAAGGCTCACAGCAGCAGTTACAGAAAGAGGGGCCACAGTTTTTCAATCAGTCAATGGAGCCAGAAGTGCGCCTGTACTCACTTCCTATTTGGAACATGGCGACTAGCAGGTTAGGTACGTCTGTTTATATATACAGTCTATGTTTGAGACACAGCGAGCTAGCTCGCATGCTGCTGTGCACAGAGCCAATTGTTATCAGTAAAAGCTATATTTAATTTGAACATGTCTACCTCACACCTGGGCACACAGTTAGGTCATATTTATGGAATTTAAAATCTAAACCTTACTTATAGACCCTTTAACAGGTATTTCATCAGGCTTCTTCAATCAAGACTCCTCCAAGATTCACTGCAGGTGAATGCGGCCATGGATTGGAAGTGGACGGCTCTTTTGTGGGCGGTTAATGCTGAAATAAAGGAGCAGCTCTAGACGGAGGGGAAACGCTGTCCTTCAGATCAATGGCGTCGTGGAGTGCGGCGGCCTCAGACATTCAGATGAGTTGAGTGGTAGAAAGAGCAACACACTTGAGCCATATCAGCGCCGACAAGTGCGAAAATGGACACAGTAAATAGACTTTTGGAGGTCGCAACTCTGGCAGTGTTGTGTTTCTATTCACAGAGCAGCAGACGTCTATGGGCTGTCGATAATCAAAATGAGGGCTTTGAAAAGGCCAAAATACTGCAGGCGGTTTTATCTGGCAACGGCATGTCTGAACCAAAAGGCTTTTTAGTGAGTAGTGACGACAGGGGTGAGTACATGTCATAAACTGTATATATAAACGGCATAGTTAACCTGCTAGTTGATGCGTTCCAAATAGGAAGTGCCTCCAATTCACTTTACATTGAGAAATTGTCACTCCTAACTGCTGCAGTGAGCCTCATCATTTTGGTCTGAAAATGTTCGTATTAATCCGCTCTACATGATCCTGGGGTTTTTATTTCGTTATTGTGTCCGTAAACCATGAATATTAATAACAGACAAATCAGGCACCCTCTTTCCCCGAGGTCGCTCCCCCTAGCGTTGACAACAGATTTGATTGACAGCGGTGCTATGCACCCGCTCACTGCTAAACCAGCGATGCGAGCGGGAAGGGGCGTTACTGTCAACAGCCTGGCTTCGGATTGGCTCTTTGGTTGCTCTGATACTCGGAACTCGGCTCTAAATTCACCCCTATAACTGCCCCTATAACTGCTAGCCTTGATGATTTGACTGGAGCCGAACGCTATGGGTGTCATCACACTCACTTAGTCCACTTCTTTATACAGGTTTTGATACACGCAGAGGGGGTCCATGGAATTTACAGTGTATTCTTCTAAAATGAATCTATCTGTGAGATTATTTGAGATTATAACTATTGTACAAAACAGTTTGAATCATTGCTACTCTTATCTGGCACAGCATTAGCGCTGAGGTCGACTGAAGAATTTGTTAATGGCCCAATGAGGTTCATCTGGTCTTCTTATAATTTATTTTAATGGATTTTTTTCAGACCAAGGTTTAACAAGACAAGCAATGGGAAGACAGACACATCCAAAACGCTTTAAAGTAGTGCCAATACCCAAATGACAAGTCCGGGAACAGGAAAAACGGAGCCAGAAAAACAGAAATGAAACAGAAAAAAGAGTGTAGCCATGGTAACGTTACCGTACATTAGGGGTATAACAGAGAAAGTGCAGAGGGCAATGAAAAAACACAATATAAACACACCAGTAAAACCGCACAAAAAACTCTGGCAACAACGAGTCTACCCAAAAGATAAAATGGAACCGGAGCACAAATGTAAGGTCATTTATGAAATAAAACATACATCGCAGAAACAGGGAGGGCACCCGGTACAAGGAAAAAGGAACATAGGACAGAATGTGAGAATGAGAAAGCAAAGGTGTTCACATTAGCAACAAAAAAAGCAGAACAGGAGCAACTCAAATTGGCCATTTTGGATCGCTGTAAAAGAGAGAACTACATTATGGACTGGGACATCATTGGGACAGAGGACAACAAACATCAGGACTTTAAACCGGGACGAGGGGCCTTTTTACTCTCACACACCTGGAATACTGTCCTGAAGAAGTCGGACTGCAGATGGTGCTGTCATCCTGCCTCCACCGGTAGAAAGACAGCACCAAACCTGTTCAAATCAGCTGACCGGACAAAAGTATCGCATGAAAAAGTCAAGTCAAAAGTATTTTGCACAGATTTTAAGATCTAATAAAGCTTCAAATGTAGTGATTTTTATAAAGATTTGTGCTGAATTTTGTTCAACAGAAACAACTGAATCGATCTTTTGATTCTAGCTGTTTTTATTTGTATAGTTTTTGTTATATTTTTATTTGCTCAATGAACTTTCTTATGAACATGTTAAAAATAAAACCTTTTCAGCAGGTCTCAGACAATAATAATGTAGTGGAGTAGAAAGTGGTTGGCCGATATATATCGGGCCGATATTTTGGACTTTTTAGCGTATGAGTTAGTTAAATCTTCACCAGAGGGCAATATTTGGTTTGTGCTCACCAACTGCCTAAAATATGCATAAAGGTTAATTTGAATACTTTAGTCCAAAGAGGATACTGCACAAAATATGTCTACAGCTCTCTTATCCAGTTTGCAGTGAAACAGGGCTGTGGGTCAGTTTGCAGTAAATTAAAATTATATATTTTGGGGAAAATAATCAAAATTGTCCCAAAAATATCAGCAGAGCTTATCAGCCATCGGTTTCTCTGGATTCTAAACGGTATCGGCATAGGTCATGAAAAAACCCATATCTGTCGATCTCTAGTAGAAAGTACAAGTACCTGCTCTCAGATGTAGTAAAGTAAAAGTAAAAAGTATCCACTGTAAAATGTACTTAAGTAAAGTACTTTACTACTTTTACTTTGTTACGTTCCACCGCTGCTCAATGTTTGTAAATTATAGAGGAGTTGTGGCTCACTATTTTTATCCAAATGGAACAAAAGGCTATGCTAAACAGCTAACCACTATAATCAAACATAATGCACCAGGAAGTAGCTTTAAGCCTCTGTTGGTAAACCCCTGGAGTAGTCAGCTTCCACATCAATGAATAATGAAACCAGACCCTGTTTACCCCACACTGTCCTAAAGAAAAGTCTAAACTTCTCTGGTTGTAATGGCGGTGTAGAAGCAGGTTAACGCTGCCCCAGTATCTGGTGACAAAGCGTTCCTGGCGGTTAGACTTAATGTTTGTGTTGTACTTGGTAATAAAAGTTAGAGCGATGCAGAGGGGGGAACAACAGCTTTCCTGCTGCTAACATCTCTGCAGCAGTGCTAAAAAACAGCTGCCACTGCACCCACCCCAGAATGCAGAATACACCAGGAAATCAAACAGAAAAACATACAAAAATACTAGATTTAAAGAGTTAACAACATGGGAACCGGCCAACCAGGAAATCAAACATGTAAACATCCATAAACTTAACATAACAAAAAAAAAAAACCTACAAAATACTAGATTTTAAGAGTTAACAACATGGGAACCAGCCAACCAGGAAATCAAACAGGTAAACATAAAAATACTAATACTAATACTAATACTAATCAACTGATAAAGGTTTTTTTGTGGCTGATGCCGATACAGTTGTTTAGAATCCAGAGCAACCAATGGTAGATAAGCTCTGACGATATTTTAGGGCCAATATGTAATTTTTAGACACAGACAATCAGGAGATCTTGTATTAAAAGTTCAACAAACTACTTTTTCCATAGACTGCAGCCTTTTGAGAATTTTTGCGATAAAACTCTCAGTCATGTTATGGCCTTATGTGAAATTATTACCATTATTACGGTACTAGAGATTGATCTGGGTTTTTTCATAGCTGATGCTGATACCATTTGTTTAATATCCAGAGGAACCGACGGCAGATAAGCTCTGACGATATTTTTGGGACGATATATATAAACGGCCGATTTTGATTATTTTCCCCAAATTATGTCATTTAATTCACTACAAATTCACCCACAGCCCTTTTTTCCCACAAGCCTATAAGAGCTGTCACGTTTTGTGCAGTATCTCTTCATATTAAAGTGTTACTATAAAGCGTTGTGTGGATTTTTTAGGCAGCAGATCGACCAAAAAGAAAATATCGGCCTGTGCTGGAGATTTAAGGCTGATAGTTGATATGGTAAAAAGGCTAAATATCAGCCAGATATATCTCTACTAGATTAGAGTTAACAACATGGGGAGAAGTAATAATTAGAGATAGATCAATATATTGGGCCGATATTTGGACTCGTTAGTGTATCAGTTACTGGCCTTAACTCTCCAGCACAGGTCAATATTTTGTTTTGGTCGATCTGCTGCCTAAAAATACACACAAAGCTTCATATTAACACTTTAATATGAAGATATACGGCGCAAAACATGACTCCACAGATCTCTTATATTTGTGGTAAAAAAGGGCTGTGGAGGTGAGGTTGTAGTAAATTAAAATGACCGAATCTGGGGAAAATAATCCAAATCGGCCCTAAAATATTGACACATCTTATCAGCCTTATTCTAAATGATCAGTATCGGCCATGAAAAAACCCATATAGGTTGATCTCTAGAAATAATGATAATAATTTGACATAAGGATATAACATGACTGAGAGTTTTATCACAAACAAATCTCAAAAGGCTGCACTCTATTAAAAAGTAGGTTGGATGTCGCTATCTGTCAGAAGAGAACAACACTGTATAAATGTATTTATAAAATGTATTTCTAAGGAACTACGACGACAGACTGACTCAACATCTCACCTGTTTGTTGAACTTTGATACGGGAACTTTTAATACAAGCTCTCATGGTTGTCTACGTCTAAAAACTGAGCAATAGAGAGGAGGAGAGAGAGAGAGGAAGGGAAGGAGAAAGAGGAGAGAGGGAGGAGAGGAGGAGAGAGGCAGGAGAGGAGGAGAGAGGGAGAGAGGAGGAGAGAGATAAAGGAGAGAAAGAGTGAGAGTAGGAAAGAGGCAGGAGAGGAAAGAGGGAGCGAAAGGAGGAGAGAGGCAGGAGAGGAGGAGAGAGGGAGTGAGAGAGCAGGAGGAGGAGAGATGTAGAGGAGAGAAGGAGAAAGGAGGAGAGGAGGAGAGGGGAAATGAGAGAGGGAGCGAAGGAGAGATGAGAGAGATAGAGGAGAGAGGGAGAGAGGAGGAGTGAGGGAGTGAGAGAGGGAGAGAGGGAGAGGAGAAAGGGAGGGAGGATGTGAGAGATAAGAGGAAAACAAAAAAAAAAAAAAACTAAAACTGAAATGGAAAAAAAGCTTTTGGTTAAAACTAAAACTGAAATGGAAAAAAAAGCTTTTGGTTATTTTGCTTCCCAAAAATGGAATATATTTCAAGGACATGTAAAACTGGATACTTTGGTGCCACAGATGCAGTTTAATAATCTGGTAATAAACATTTATACTCACACCTGCTCCTGTTTTTAAATGGACTTATGCACTTATTTCTTTTGTTTGTTTTTTGTTTGGATTTTTTTCTATATTTTAACAGGGAGCCCATAAAAACAAGAGTCTGAGTGCTCTCACTGGGTTCTCACTGTTTAAATAAATCATATGTGGTCTGTCTATGCACCTTATGTAAAAAGAAGCTAGACAAGGGATGGGATAATAGTGTAGTGTGTGCGTAAAGTTTAGGTTTAACTTCTAATTTCTTGCAGAAGTTAAAAATATTTAATTTAAATGTAGAGTAAAGGTGGTTTCTTTTAATCTTAGCTGAACACCTAAACGGTTTTATCACTGAGGAAGATAGAGGAGAGAGGGAGAGAGGTTACAGAAAATAAGATTTGTAGATAGATCAATTTTACTTGATTCAGTAAAAGGGAACACAGTCTGAGAGTTTACTGACATACAACTGTTTTTTTTTTGTACTAACTTTATAATGTGTGTAAAGGTTTTAATGTTGACTATTCACATTATTGACAAAGTATTTCCAGAAGTTCCTTTTCCTTCTATAATAAACCATCTTTACTCAAAGAGAGATCTTTCTTTATAAACTGACCTAATGCACCTTTACCATTTATGTATTCCCTTGTCAATATCAAAATCCTATTTTATTCAAATAATTTAGTTGAAACTTTAAGGTTATTTAGGCTATTTTATTACAAGAACATTGTCAAATTGGTTATATTTATAGACGTTACACTAGTTTTCATTTTTGTGTTTTTAGTCATAAGATTTGGATGAGAGTTATTATAATATCTTGGGCTCATGGTCCGACTATTTGATCACTAGAGCGTAATCTTTTTAATCAATCCATGTGCGTAATATGTGTGGTGCGTGTGGTTAGCATTAGCGTTAGCTAATGTTAAAATGTGCAATGTAAATTCTTATTTTGATTTAAAAAGTAAACTGTAAATCTAATCTAATTATGTAGTTCATGTCATAAAAATCCCAATGCCCCAATCTTTTTTTAATCTCTGTTCTAATGTTGTTTCCTCATCACAAACAAACCTGGAGTGGTGTTCTGTTTCATTCACACATGTTTAACACACAAACCCTGCATATTTAGTTCTTCTCTCAAACAGAAAAAACTCTGTTCCACCTTGTGATGTCATGTGGTAATACAGGAATTGCTCTGCTGTGTTTTTAAACTCCATACACCTTCACTAGAATCATTTTGATCATTTCAGCCCTGGAATTACCGATTGCTGCTGAACAAAAGGTAAAAGGGCTGTTTAACCTGAAAACTACCGCTTCATGACATCACAAGGTGCAACAGAGCATTTAGAGCTTTGGAGATGTAGACAGACTAATAATAAAGTGTTACTCAAACATGTGTGAATGAAACAAAACACAACTCCAGTATGTTTTTGAGGAGATAACAGCATTATAACATGGCTTAAACCACACAAGAGTCAGTTTTGCATAATATAGGCCCTTTAAGTTGCTTCCTCTTGCTTGCCTGTCTATGCTATGCATTTATTCATTTTTAGCAGGAAGCACAAATATGGATCCTCGCGGTGCTTGGTGGGATTTTCTCTCGCTATGATCTGCCGTTGAATTCAAATCAAATATTTCCAACCCTCGCCGTGCTCAGCTGTTACCGGCACTTGCAAATATAATAATTCAGGATTTACTGCGAGGCTTCATATTTCTCTGTGTGAAGCTCTACTCATTTATTAGGATTATCTGCATTCCACCGAAGATAAGAGGCGAACGCACAAAGAGGTCTGCCTTCTTGTTAAAGCAGTTTAAATGCAGAATACATAATAGGCTGTTCTAATTTGATTTCAGTGCTTGATCCTTGAATAATCAGCATTGATGTCTAAAAATAAGACTTTTAATTGTTTTTGTTGCACATATAAAGACATCAAACAAAACAGGAATACGCATAATGAAGTTATATTTAGGGCAGGAGCCGATTTGCAGTTTTTCCTCTAATCTCGTTTGCACCGGCCTTGTATTTTTCAATGCTTCAACTTTGACTTTAGTTTGTTTGTTTGTTTATGTGGATCCCCATTAGCCAGTGTGTGCGTACACTGGTGTGTGAATGGGTGAGTTGTTCCTTGATGTTAAGCGAGGGTTGTGAAGGTGGAAAAGCACTATACAAAAATGGCTTGACGATGCCTGTTCTTCCTGAGGTCCACAGAAGTGTTGTCACGACACTAAAATTTCAAACTCGATTTGATACTTAGCAAAAGGCTTGATACTCGATACCGATTTGGACTCTTATGAGCTTTAGTCCATGTTCTAATGCCGTTACCTCCTCAAAAACATACCTGGAGTTGTGTTTTGTTTCATTCATACATGTTTGAGTAACCCTTCATTATTAATCTGTCTACATCTCCAAACCTCAGATACTCTGTTTGAGTAACCCTTCATTATTAATCTGTCTACATCTCCAAACCTCAGAATACTCTGTTCCACCTTGTGATGTCATGAAGTGGTAGTTTTCAAGTTTTTACCAGGGCTGAAATCATCCAAACGATTCTAGTGAAGGTGTATGGAGTTTAAAAACACAGTGGAGCACTCCCTATATTACCACATGACATCACAGAGTGTTTTCAGTTTGAGAGAAGAACTCAGCCTAAATATGCAGGGTTTCTGTGTTAAACATGTGTGAATGAAATAAAACACAACTCCAGGTCTGTTTGTGATGAGGAAACAACATTATAATAACATAGATCAGAAAAGAGTGTAATATGGGCTCTATTGGGTTCTACACGGATGTTGGTAGTTGATAATGTAGTTTCCTCCAACCTTGTGTTTTTCAAGGCCACGACTTTGACTTTAGTTTCTAGAATGCATCCCAACAAAAGGGAATCAGATGCTAAAATCATTGGCTAATGACTCCAGCCTTTGTGTGTGCGGCTCCATGCTGTTCCTTCGTTTTTATAGACCTAGTTCAAGTGCCATTGTCTGGAGAAGTGGGGCTTCGCTAAAAAAAAAAGTTTGAACCGAAGCTGTCAGTACAAAGTAAAGATTGATTCAAATGTTCTAAGGCAGATCAATGAGAAAATCACCCAGTAAAGATCTCTGTATGTGGAGGTATTTTTATTCACGGCAGAATTGGCATATTGAGCAAATGTTGTAATCAAAAGTTCTGCAGTAAGATGAGGAGTGTTTTTGAAATGACATATGCTCATTACAGAAGATCTAACAGAGGATGGCACCTGGATGTCGTTTTGTTAAATTGCTAATCAACAGAAAAGGCACAGCTAAAGGCAGAGGAAACTTTTGGAACTTTAGTTACAAGTACAGCTGAAGGATTTGGGAAAATATGTAATGTGATTTTTTCCCGACAGGTATTGCGTTTGGGACCTATTCTGCAAAATTGACTTTTCAGAGCTTTTAACCATATTCTAGTCGTTTCTTCTCATTGAGCCTCTGAAGTTGTATTTGGAGTGAATCATGTTTGAGTCTTTAATCTCTTACTTTCAAGATGCCATTTTGCCGATCTACCCGTTTTCACCTCCACTGGTTCACACCCACTGTGACTTGCGTACTTCCTTCTCCAGATTTATTTTCTTATCGGGTGATACTCGTAGGATTCAGCAGCCTTGAGTAATGACTAATGTCCACGTCTAATGGGATGTGCAGCTATCCATAGGGGGCGCCGACAGCATGTGGCGCTCTGTTGTGATGACGTTTACGGCGACGTCAACTTCCATTGGCACCGCACTTTTCTAACGCGGAAGTTAGCGGACTTGTTTCTTTTATTAAGTCGTTTTAGATGAATATTGTGATTTAACGTGTGGAAATTATAACATAATGATTCACGAGTGTCGTAGATTAGAACTATAGAGAGACACAAGCACAATAAGGCTGATTTAATAAAGGGATTCTGTTCAAAGTTCACTTTTTAACGCATCCAGAAGAATTGGAAAAAGACTGACAAATGAATTTCAAACCAATACAAGAATTACATTTACAACAGGGTTAGATATTTTCATTCAGAATAAGAACCCATGGAGACACAGGGAGGGCATCTGACACACAGGGACATTTCAGAACATGCTTGTACAGATCTAAACTACAGGGTTAACCGTTTTATGTAGAGTAAGACAGTATATTTTGTTATTGGTTATATAGGTAAGTATGGTACTTCAAAAATGGCAGCCTTTTTGTCTCCTTAAGCAATTGGAATACGGAAACGTGCCCACAGGACTTTAAAATGGGGCAAGGAGTTGGACTGCAGATGGCACTGTTGTCCTGCCTTCTCCGGTGGGGAGATAGCACCAAAACCTGTTTAAATCATCTGACCAGACACGTCACAGCAACATCACCTGACCACTATGAGGCGCTAGTGAGCAGTCCAAGCTGTCAGGGATGAAAAGAAACTAAACCTTAGTCTGGGTGGGTAATACTGACAAAAATGTATTAATAACTTTTTTTCTGCATCATCTCGGTAACGGCATTCAGATGATATTTTTATACTTTTCCAAATTCAGGACTGTGCTAATATGTGTCTGTAAATGTCTTGGTTATGGTTAAAGTCTAGCCCAAAACGTGAAAGGAACAAAAAATGAACTTGAACAATGCCGCTGTGTTTTTAAACTCCATACACCTTCACTAGAATCATTTGGATAATTTCAGCCCTGGAATTGCCAATTTCTACTGAACAAAAGCTAAAAAGAGCTGTTAACTTAAAAATTACCCTTCATGACAGGAATTGCCAATTTCTACTGAACAAAAGCTAAAAAGAGCTGTTAACTTAAAAATTACCACTTCATGACATCACAAGGTGGAACAGAGCATTTTGAGCTTTGGAGATGTAGACAGACTAATAATAAAGTGTTACTCAAACATGTGTGAATGAAACAAAACACGTCAGAGCTCACAAGAATCAGTTTTGCGTAATATAGGCCCTTTAAGTTGCTAGACTTGCCTGTCTACACTATGCATTTATTCATTTTTATCAGAAAGCACAAATATGGATCCTCGCGGTGCTTGGTGGGATTTTCTCTCACTACGATCTGCCGTTGAATTCAAATTAAATATTTTCAACCAACAGAACTATCAATATCAGCAAAAACATCTTTCAGTTTATTTTTTTAATCAGCTCTTTTCGAGATATTTTTAATTATATATGATAAACTCAATATTCTAATTTACTACATGTCCAAAATAAGAATTGGTATTTCATCAATTTTTCAAGCTATCTCTGACCTCTATTTCAGGTACCAAAAAAATTAATTGGAACTATAGCCAGAGCACATGAGAACCAAACCAGCAAACTGTTAGCATAGCATATACATACATAGCATAGCATAGCATATGAGGATACACGATAATATTTAAACTACTTTTTGCCAAACTGACAAAATAACTCAAAACCAGGATAATCCCAGTACACCATTTTTATGAACAGTATCATTAAAAGGCCTGAGCTCCAACAAATACATAACAGAACAAAGCTATAATTACCCATAGAAGTGACTTATTCAACCCTCTGCAGCTCAAATTTGATCATGTTACAACAAAAATAACAAAATTCTACCCATTATTGCAAAGAATGGTAAATATTGAGCCGCCCAAAAAATTGTTCCAGCTCTCATATTTTGAAGTAGATATAGTATAAAGATATTATCGTGACAGGCCTGCATTTTGGACATGTACAGCTGCTTTACAAACACGATTCCACACTGATAAAAAGAACAACGATGGAGCATATTGGGAGGAATTGTGATTAAAACTCACGTCCTCCTGGAAAGCGGGGCTCCGTGATGTTGACAGTATGGGGGATCATTAAATTTGCCTGCTGCTTCTCTCCGAGCATAAATCAAGCCAATCCATCGCTGGTCGAGTGGGATCCCTGGTGGCTTACTTAGAGCCATGCCAACGCAGCACTGGCGAGGAAAGAGCGGGTAAGCATGCGAGGGGTGTCCTTAAGCCACGCTCTCTGTCGGTATAAACAGCACCACTGGCTTCTCTGGAGAGCAATAGGGATCAGAGGGGCTTAGTGGGCACGACCCCGCCACAGACCCCAAACATGCACGAGTATCTTAACGTCTAGATGAGAGGTTTTGAGTTGGGTTGGCGGGATGGTACTTGTGGTAAATATTTATCATAGTTTTATATCAGTTAAGTGGGGAAAAGGTTCATAATAGAAGTACAAAAATACAGGAAGTACTGAATACCTCTGCCTATGTCATCAACCTGAAAAATTCCAGCCAAAGAGGTTTTGTTTTACCTAAATAAGGTTGTTGTCATCTGTGTTTATATTGGTCTAATTGTAACTATTACTACTACTACTGTCTACATCTCCAAAGCTGAAAATGCTCTGTTCCAGCTTGTGATGTTATGAAGTGGTAGTTTTCAAGTTAACAGCTCCTTTTGCCTTTAGTTTAGTACAGTTAGGCAATTCCAGAGCTGAAATTATCATTATTATGGTCTAATTGTAACTACTGTGTAACTTAGGCAGCTTTTGGTTCTTGTTAGCATTACGGTTGCTAGGTAACAGTTATGGAATGACCTCTTCGTATGTCACATCTGCTGTCTGTCCAACCAGGAAGTACAATTATAAAGCAAAATCTGAAAACTAGAAAAAAAAAAAAAAAATTCTTAAGGTTTTTAGTCAAATCTTTAATATAATGTTGTTAATTATGTTTTAGTGACACTAATCTGTCATATGCATTTTATCTTTATCTTTATTTATACAGACCCTAATGAGACTTAGACTCTATTATTCATGGGAGCCCTGTTCAAAATACAAAACATACATAAAAGAAAACAAAAACAAACATAAGTCCATATAAAACATTGAAAACATTAGGGATTGTTGCAGTATTTAACATGAAGAGCCAGCCTGCTCCATCACACAGCTCACGGCCCCAGAACAAGACCTGGACGCTCTCCGCTGAGGAAACGCCAGACTAAACCCTCATGAATAATTCTACACGTTCTTGCAGTTTTTTTTCGAACCTGATTTATAAAAAAGTGACGCTTCCATAAACAATTAGAGATCGCACCATGTGACTGTGAAGACGAAGCGAGAAAACAAACGCCATTTTTCGTTTCTACAATTAAACTTGGTTAAGACGACGTAATGGCTTCTTGGGCGTCACACAGGGTTTGAATTAGAAGGAATTGCTTTAATTTCGTCAATTGTTTTATGTTCAAATACAAAAAACTCTAAATATAAAAAGCTCCAATTGGTTTGTAACATATGCTCTCCGCGCTCTGCTTACCACCTTCATTTAGGGAGACTGAATGGCTTTATCAGCTATTATCTTCTTCCAAAAAGCTGCAGGAACGCACAGCATCAGAGCTCATCATGTCTTTTAACCCATATAGATGCAATAGCGATATGCAAATAGTGCTCAAGAATTTTCACAGTCACAAACATGCCTCCCGGTAGCATGTCCAATGACACAAATCAACAATTAAGATCACAGCGGGATTTGGGGGATAAACCAAATTAGCATTATCCCTATCTGAGAATATGAAGAGCCGCATGGGGCGCAGCTAAACAAAGAGGAAACGCTTTGGAAGGTGATTGGTGACGACGCCTGTCTTGACTCCTGTGTCTTTCTTAAATGTGTAGTTTATTCCCGGTTGGATAGTCCACAAAAAGAACTCTTGGATTCGGAATGGTGTCAAAGGTAACCTCAGTCTTTTACGGTCGGAACGCAATAGCATTTCAAAGCGTTCACTTTCAGAGAGGGTGAAACTTTTAGCTCCGTGTGGGATTGGAGGCTCAGTTCTTACTCTGCACCTGCCGAGAGACTGTGGCGGAGACGCAGAGCTAAAGAGGTCCAAAAAGCTATTGTGATTTTTCAGGGAAGCAAATGATTAGTAAACAAATGGCTCACACATATTCAATTAGGCTAATGTGATGCTAGCACCGATGCTTTGAAATTCAGGGTCTATTTTGCTCACTTTGTGCTATGCGTTAGAGTTAGACTTGTTTTGTCTCACAACTTCCAGACATGTTTTGAGATATATTTATCACTATATTACTTATTGATATTTAGGCCTGTCACAGTAACACATTTTGAAATACAGACGATAAGTGACTATATTGAAACCAAATCCTAAAGCATAATAAACTCACAAAGAGTATTTTAAATGCATTTTTTTAAAGTGAGCTGAAATAACAAAAAAACAGATTGCAAAACTTAAGTAATTAGCTTGTGTCTATAATGAGTCATAGAAATTAAAAATTCAACTTCTACGGCTCAAATCTCATCATAATACAGAAAAATAACAATTTTTTTCCCACTAGTGCATAGAAAAAGCCTCCATGATAAATACTGACCCCCAAAAATTACTGTTCCATCTGTTATGTATTGAATGACAAGTTGATATAGTAATTATCATGACATTTTATAAGTTCATATAGACTGAAAATACAAAATGGTGGAAGGATACGAGCCCCAGCATTTTTCAGAATCATATTTTTCAGAGGTTTTTTTACTGCCATCATCAGTAAAGAAAAATCATAAACTAGAACTTGCTTCGGTCATTTTTGTATTTTAAACAGGGCACCCGTGAAAAGGGAGTCTGAGTGTTCTCACTGGGCTCTCCCTCCCAATAAAGATAAATGAAATAATACACTGCAAACTAAAGCAAAAATTTATATTAGTAAAATATATGATCAAAAAAGCATAAATGAAAGACTCCATGATTTTTGAAAATGAAAATTGCAATTTTTCTCACAAGTATTGCAATAACGATTAGATTTGCGATTTATATTTAAGAAGTAGGTTCTGTTTAGAGTGCACATTATAAACAACTCCAAGACATGAACAAAAATATGAACTGATAAACTAATGCAAGACTCCCATGCATTCCTGAACATGTTTAGAATTCTAACTAATATTTAAATACCCACCTCCCGAAATAACTGCAGCCTTTACGATATGATATTGGCAACAACTCAAATTGCGATTGCAAATTGAATTTTGATCTGATGGGAATATTTTAATTTTAAGATGAATTAAACTCAACAGAACGAAACTTCAGCGTTGCCATTAAATCATATAGATGTTTTCGTGCCCGTCAAGCAGCTCCATGAGTGAAGGACTCAACAGCGGAATAAACCGGTCATCTGAAAACCCGAGCGGTGAGTATGGCACAAAGAGGAGCAGTGTGAGGACGCGCCGTGGAGGGTTTTCTGGGCAGAGGCTCCGGATAGCGCTGGCACAAGCAGAGGTCATTTTTACATTTAGGGAAAAGAGGAAACATGCAATTAAAGAGTAATCGTCCCCAAACGACGCACTAAAAACGCTACGCTCTTTACGAACGCACACGTGACAATGGAGCTGCTTTTTACGCCTTCTTAGCAACGAATGAAGGTCCAAAAATATTATAAAAAGTGTAAGAACGATACATTTTAAAATATTAATTTTTTTACAGCGTACATTTTAAGTCCAGTGTGAAAGAATTCGCCTTACGCTTGTTAGTACATGTTAGTATTCTCATCAAGATTACTCAAAAACCACACTTGAATTTTGAACTGTTAAAACAGGACTGAACACATCTACAAACCGCTTAGCACTTTCTACGCACAATTTATTAAAACTTGCACTTTAAAACGATGCCAAGCTGTTTTGCAATCTTAATACACTCTTTGCCAACGCATTCGTACTTTACGCTCCAAAGCACAACCCAAGTTCCACCACAGAAAAAAGTGAACAGGCATCCGGAATACATCAACATCAGTAACACGCACCCACGCATTTGGATGGACCGTGTTCAAACAGAGGATGCGCCGTGGTTATAATTTACAAATGAAACTCGATTCTATCTCTCCCACTGCTTTATGGAGTAAATTAGGCCGATTTACGCAAAAACACGCACGGACAAACACACAAGCGCTTTCTACAAATCACTACAATATCAACACAAACGTTACTAACACATTTTATTACAAATCCAAAAGCAGCACATGCGAAAAAAAGGCAGAAAAAATCCGCTAGTGAGTCCCGCACAAAAATGCATCTCGTCTGGTTCGCCTCTCTCGTTTTTCTCCCCCTCGTGCGCGTCCGTCCCCCCTCCCTCTGCCTCCCTCCCTCTCTCCCTGTCTTTCCCTCCCTCTCTCCCTCTCTC
The DNA here is from genome assembly GCA_000787095.1 of Periophthalmodon schlosseri. Lineage (NCBI taxonomy): Eukaryota > Metazoa > Chordata > Actinopteri > Gobiiformes > Gobiidae > Periophthalmodon > Periophthalmodon schlosseri. The sequence continues at coordinate 12,327 of KN484331.1, read as the reverse complement.
TCACTGTGGCCTGGCTTCTGGCTGTCTGCCTGTATGAATAATGTCCTGCCTTTTGTAATGAAGGGGGGGAAAGGGGAAAAAAGGCGCTCAAGTGGTGAAGCCCTGTTCCCATGCACTGACATTGAAAATGAATGACAGCTTACCTGCATGCCAATCTTCATCAGACTGACACTGGGCTGACAGCACAGCCTATACTCCTCCACACAGCCGGTGACGTCAGCCGGATAAAGCCCCTCCCACCTCCATCTCCAGCTCCGCTCCCCGTTTCCCCAACGCTGGGCTGCTGATGCCTTCCAGTGTCCGTGGGAAATATGACAATCACGCGTGAGGAGCTGTGCAGAAATAACACAGGGAAGGGAGTCCGGGGTTTGGTTCGTGGTGGTACAGTACTGCCACCCACGTCCAAGTACAAAACGTGGAGTAGTAGACAGTGGCGTTGTTCAGAGTTGGAGAAAATAGGGGCGCTTCACTTCTTTCCTATAAAAACACATTTGACAAAGCAGTTAATGTTGTTGTCGTTGTGGCACATGCCTATTCTTTTAGTTGAGTATTTATTATCTGCAAATAAAAGTAATTAATACGTAAAGGCCGTAGAAACACGTGGTTAACCTTCATCAAGCCATAAATTTTCAGGTTGAAACATGCCATTATTTTGTTGCTTCTGTCCGACTGCGTACAAAAACGGTAAAAAGTTGTGTAAATCAAGTAAAGACTAATAATAAAAATCTTGTCTTGGTAGTTTATATGTGCATTTGACCCTAGTATAACCGGTAAAGTACTTAGAAATAATCACCCACCTGGCCCACGCGCACGCCTCTAGTTTGTGTGTATAGCCAGCCCTCTGTCGGTTTAAATTCATAACTACATGGGCAAAAATACAGACATTTATGGGCATTTACGACTTTGGCAGGTCAACAGACGCATAAAAAACTAAATTAGTGTCACCATAAAAGATAAAAACACTGAAAATGTTTTACTAGTTTAACACTTGTGAGCTAACGCTGTATGAAATGAAGCTAGGTAAGTTTGCAAATAATTGAGCAATTATTCAAATAAAATACAGAAAAAAGTTTTTTTTTTTTCACATAAGTAAAGTCTAGTATTTAAGATGTTTTGAGGTTTATGAACAAAATTGCAATTAAACTTGTAAAAAAAGTGAATATTACAAACCACAGAAGACAGATTGATGCAAAGACCAAGCGGGAGTCTCTGTTTGACTACAACGCGCTCTGATTGGCTGGTGGAAAGTAGCGCCAACCAATAACGTTCGTTCTTGCTGTAACCAGGAAGTAGAAGACGCAAGGAGCTCTTACAAGAAATGATAACAAATACCGCTTTCTTGCCCATAAAAGCTCATGAATTTAACTAAAACTGTAATCTAGCATCGGCGTTTTCCGTGTTATGTTAACCGGAATGTTCTGGAGTGACACCAGTCCTCATCGGCTTGGAAAATAGTTCAAAATAATTGCTTTATAGAGAGATTGGTTGTCTTTAGCTTCGTGTTTTAGCAGTAGCATTGGAGCTGCGATGGCTGGTACCGTGTTGGCCGTGGGGACAGGGGTCGTGGTCATTACAGTGGTCTGGATAGCGGCGCTGGTGATGGGGATAATGCTGCTCAGAGCGTCGGGGGCTGCCAGGTAAGAAAGAGCGCGTAAATAGCATCTACTTAAGATTAACTAACTCAATGCATTAAAAAAAAACAAAAAAAACAAAACAAAACATGATAATAGGCAAATCAAGTTTATTTGTAGGACACAATTTGTTCACAGAATAATTCAAAGTGCTTTACAGAATAAGAAAGACAGAAATCAGAATAGAAACAAATAACATAAATAATCATATTAAAATTTAACTTTAAGGAGAAGAGTGCAGATAAAATTCTTTCAGCCTTGTTCACAATTAAACGTAACTGTTTTGAGCCTGGACCAGAACATTGTCACTGCATGGGAATAATAAATAAAATCAATACATAGGTTATAAAACTGCAATAACTGAATATATGAATATGAACTAGCAAAAATATTAGAAAGACACATGGTACAGGTTAATATTTGTGTGTCTGATATTTGCAGTGGTGGAATGTAACGAAGTAAAAGTATATACTAGTATAAATTTTAGGTATCTGTACTTTACTTTTAAAGTGGATACTTTTTACTTTTACTTCACTACATTTGAGAGCAGGTATCTGTACTTTCTACTCCATTACATTTTTTAACTGGACTGAAAAGTGAAAGAATTTTTTATTATTGTCTGAGATCTGCTGAAAAGGCTGAGGGTTTATTTTTAACACATTCATAGTTTGAGCAAACAAAAATATACAAATAAAAACAGCTGGAACTGTATTTTTTGCTTCTGTTTCTGTACTTTTACTTAACTTCCAGCACTGTATTTGTACATTTTCTTCCAGCGCTGTATTTGTGTTAAACTGCATGGCTTAGTCTATGTTTATATTAGTATAACTGAACCTACATTCAAACAAAAAATGCTTTTTTGTGATGACAAATTATTAGCTGTATTGTTGCATTACACAGGAGTCAGAGTCAGAGATGGCATTTGACAACCACAAGATATATATATAAGCTCCCAAACAAAACATCCCCAACATTCATTTTTTTCCCCTTCACCTAAAATGTCTGTGTAATCCCTCAGTCGTCCAGGTCTGATTCGTAGTAAAAGTCAAAAGTAAAAGCCAAGCTTCAGCTTGGATGAGCAACGAAACGTCTTCACTCCTACAACTTTTTGTCCAGTTGACAGATTTTACTTTTGGCTTTTACTATTCATCTAAAATGTTAATATTGTCAGGCTTTGGAATACGAGAGCAACTGCAGCCTATTATTATGGGATATAATGCTCTAAAATGACCTTAAATAACCTTTGATGACAACAGAACATTGTATATTATAAATGTGTTGCCAGGTTGGGAGTCATCCCAATATTCCTG
>KN484329.1:4101-21585 GCA_000787095.1 Periophthalmodon schlosseri | reverse complement strand
TAGAGAGAGAGAGAAAGAGAGAGAGCATATGAGTGACTGCTCTCTCTGTTCCAACAAACACAAAATGAATCTGCACATAGTTTTCTTAGCGACTTTTTAAGTCATTAAGTTCACCAACATCTCAGAAGTCTGGAAATTGCGAAAGTCTTCCCTTGAATGTTCCACTTTTACTATTGGCTTTACCTCTAGATTCTATGTTTTATGTTTAGATGGAGACAAACTGTGTGTGTGCGCATACAGGAGGCAGTTTGATAAGAAAAACAGCTTAAATATGAAGTGCTTGCAGTGCCTATTATGATCCATTATAGACAATCAGAAGTCATTATAAGCACTCTTTAGAGTAAATGGGTATTATTGTGTGAAACGCTCCTGCATCTTGCAGACCTGTCCAACTGTCAGAAATAAGTAGAGAGCAGAGCTGGCGAATGGCACAGAAAAGGGAGGAGGAGGGAGTGTATCACAAAAAGAAAAATGCAGCCATGAAAAATTCACAAACATGTTACAAAATACATAAAAGACTGTTTATTACTTTTTTCATGTGTACAAAACATTCACTAGATCAATATTACTGAGAAGAAATTACATGAAAATCCACACAATGTATGTTTAGATAAACTGTTCATCTGTGTTATATGTCACTAAAGGTTTAGCTTGACCCATTACATAAGACATAAGGTTTGAACACTTCTGTTGTGTCCTTGGGAAAGACGCTTCACTCACCTTATCTGTCTGAATGAAGTGTGTTACGGACTAGACCTATTTTTGTTCTTGGCCTTGCCTCCCCCCACCCAGATCCACCCACCAGTTGATGAGCCGCACCTGGTCCGTAATCAACTGGGGGATAAAAGCCCGAAGCCGCCCCCACATCAGCGACCAGTGGGTCCTCTGCTGCAGCGACTTTTCAGTTATTTGTTTTTTGTATTATCCAGTTGTTTAATTTATAAACACTTTTGAGTATTATTTTTGTAAAAATAAATCTTATTTATCGTTTTGACCCCCTCTCCTCGCTTCCGTTTGTGTTCTACGCCCGGTTTACATCTTTTCGTTACTTGCCACCACCCCTGGACAAAGTGGCTTGTAACGGTGTGTGAGTAATTGGTGGTGGTCAGAGGAGTGGATGGCACAGATTGGCAGCTTCTGTGACTACCCCAGGGCAGCTGTGGCTACAAAACTAACTTACCACCACCAAGTAACAATGCATTATTATTAACAGTGCTGCAGTTATCCATGAAAACCCACAAAGAAACAGTGTGTTAGCCGTCCCTGACCCTTCTCCACTTACCTCCTCTGACCTCACGTTCGGATCTGCACTGCCACTCAGCTGGGGGTAAAAGCATCTTAGTTATAATAAATGCCACGCTCTTTGCAGGGTTTCTTAAGATGGATTATTAGGCTGATCACAGGATTAATACTCATTTGTTCAATAATGGTTGGCAGAGGCAAAAACTCACAACTGAGGAGAAACTGAGTTTTTTCTGTTTAAGCACATTCAGTATAGACAATAGAACAAGCAGTATTATTTCTTTTAAGAGGTGTGAGATGGAGAACTTATGAAGAATGTTGTTGAAATAAAGTAAATTATCTTCTGTTGAGCAGAGCCCCAAGGATTTGGCCAGTGGCACATATGCCATTGGCAGGATGAGCTGCACTGAAAGCACTGAGTTTTTAGTCTTTAAACCCAGTTCTTTTATTATACTGCCTAAAATAAATACAAATATTATACCTGTATAGATACAAACTATATTGGTACATTTATTATTATTATTAATATATAATTATATAATGGTCACCATTGTAAATCCTTATTGAGTAGTGGACAACTCCTGTGTCACTTTTGAGTCTTTGAAGAATATTGATTTAGGTACAATCATCAAAAGTTAGTGCGGTACCTATAGTATGCTCTAAAACATGTTTAGAATTTGAATTTAAATCAGCAGCCATTGGCAAGGCATGGAGCCATAATAGTAAAAGAAAAATTCAAATCTGTCAACTAGACAAAAAGGTTGTTGAAGTGAAGGCATTTCGCTGCTCATCCAAGACGCTTCTTCAGTTCTGGTCAGATCACTGGTGGACTCTGCCTTATATCTGAAGGGAGGAGCTAACTACACTGAAACTAACACCTATTTGTTTACGGTTTCTATTTGTTGGCTAGGTCTAATGAGCTACACTAAGTGTGAATTGTGCCTGAGTCATATTTAGCATAATGATTCAGACCTCTAATGGGCGCTCTCACACTTATTAGCATACTGGCTGGCCCTATTGTCTTCTTTGTTTTGATTTGGGTCCGAGGATGGAGTTATAAATAGGAGATAGATGATGTCTAAGGCTCCTATTCCTGTTCAAAGAAGGATTGGCTTTCCTAACAAAAATTGCCTCTCTCAAACCATTTATTTTCTTTTGGCTAAGATCTGTACTTCACAATCTTCAAAGGAGTGGTTAGTGGCTTTGAGATGGAGATGCACAGCAGATTGGGGTCCTGAGCTGCTCTTGCAACGGTGTTGTTACATTCTCTTATGGAGTGGCTGTTTCGTTTCTGCAATGTAACACTCATTGTAGTCTTCACTACACTGGATGGAGTAGTCTACATTGCTTTGTTTGTGGCTCGAGGTTTTGTCCTTTAGGTGAACCAGTTTCTGTCTTAAAGTGTTTGTAGGTTTGAAATAGACCTGAATTTCATGCTGTCTGAAAATCCTCTGAAGCTTTTCAGACACACAAGTTGTGTTAGGAGTAGGTACACCTTTTCTTCTAGCTCTAATAGATTTATTGAAGGCCCATTTTGGATATCCACAAGAGAGGGCTTTCTCCATGTGTTGTTCTTCTTTCACTTTTCCCTCTGTGTTTGTGGGAACCACTTGAGCAGTGTTGTAGAGAATTAATAACTCCAAGTTTGTGCTGCAGTGAATGGTGTGAATCAAACAGCAGCTATTGGGCAGTGTGGGGGGGGTTTCCTGAAGACTTCTACCTGGAGTCGCTGGTCTTCTCCTATAGTTACTGCACAATCTAAGAAGGCCAGTTTGTTCTCCTTGGCCTGTTCCTGTGTGATCTTGATGTTCGGATCCGCAACATTAATATGTGCAGTGAAAGGGTTCCAGATCTTGAATTTTGATTTTAGTCCAGTTGTCATCCATGGAAATGAGGCCAATGCATTCTGTTCAAATTGCTCCAGATAAGTTAGCAATAATAGGAGAGACCGGTGAGTCCATGGCACAGCTGGGGATTTGGCTGTAGAAGTTTCCTCTGAACTGGAAATATGTGGTATTTAAACAAATTTCCAGCAGTTGGCAGATTTGGTCAGGTGACAGTTTAGTTCTCTCTTTTAGCTTATTATCCTGCAAGAGGAAAGACAATCCTTCTTTAAACTGGAATGGTGAACTTAAACATCATCTATCTCCTATTTATAACTCCATCGTCAGAACTAAATCTAAACAAAGAAAACAATAGGGCTAGCCAATATGCTAATAGGTGTGAGAGCACCCATTAGGGGCCTAGATGATTATGCTAAGTAAGACTCAAGCACAGTTCACACTTAAGCTTTGTTTCCATAGAGCCGATACGGGGTCCAAAGCGGACCGCTGGAGGTATTACCTTCCAAAGGGGTCTAGAACGCTTGGGACCTGGGACCGGCTCGCCGGGGGGAAGGTAGGAAGGAAAGTCATTGGAGGACCAGGAGCAACTCCAGCCAAGTTGTGTTTCCATGCTCCGGGTATGGCTCTGGGTCCAGGGACAGGGCTCTGCTACGTGAACAACTGACGTCACCTCAACATGACTAATATTAACTTAATAAATAAAATCAAAATCGTACCTGAACTCCTACACTCTCATAAGGCTGATCTTAGTGAATAACAAAAAGACATTTAGTATTCCATGTTTGTGGCGCTGTGAGACGAGGCTAATTCTAGTGTAAACACTAAACCAATTCCAGATTATCATCAGTTCTTTGCATTTATTTCATTCATCTGCACCTCTACGCCGCTTTTTAACCTCTCTTTATTTAATGCATTGGGACTTGCTAGTGCTAGTTGCATTATACACTGCAAATGTAACATACTTTTTCTTGACGGGAATGGTGTATTTTCCATCACTGGAAAATACTGCTTTATATGACAAGATCAAGTCAGCGTCTGGTGTGAAAATATTATTTTATGTTTATATCTGTTTTTTGCTGTCTTAATGATGATTGTTCATCCGAGAAATGTCACGCGCGCCGCTGCTGGTGCACTGCTGGTCTTCCAATGACTGCGTGGAGGCGTATCCAGCCCCAACCCCACAAGCTCATTATTGCGCCACTGCTGATCTGTGTTGATGCTCCTGTAGCACCCGTCTTATTATAGCCTACTTTGGGTGTGTCTTGCTAGACCTGTGTCACGCCCAAAAGCGGCCCAGGCCGTTTGTAATCGAAATGCTCCCCAGCCGGGGAACTGTTCCAAGGCTTTAGTGTAGCTCATTAGACGTAGCCTACAAACAGAAACTGTAAACAATAGATATGTTAGTTTCAGTGTAGTTCTCCCTTCCGACAAGCAGAAACTGTAAACAAACAGGTGTGTTAGTTTCAGTGTAGTTAGTTCCTCCCTTCAGATAGAAGGCAGTGTCCACCAGTGATCTGTCCAGAACTTAAATGAGCAGCGAAACGTCTTCCCTCCAACAACCTTTTTGTCCAGTTGACAGATTAGAATTTTTCTTTTACTGTGGATCATACACAGACATGGGTCTGTAATGTTTTTTGGGTTTTTTTTCTATTTATAGGTCCACTCATTGCATTGTAAAGAACCATGGGCCAGTGTTTTATAGCTCCACACCTTATAATTAAGGTAAAAACAAGCTAGTACCAATTAGGCAACCAAATGACACCATAATGGCGTAGGCACCACGGCGTGGGTCATATTTTAAGATAAATGAAGTAGAGAGGAGTGTAAACGTCACTAACAGGGCTACTGTTAGTGAGGTATAAAACCTGCCTTCTGTCAGGCTCTGTGAGACTCTGTGATGCTTAAAGCTAAAAATAAAACAAACATAAACATTTAACCTCTGTTTTAGATAATATGATAGTCTAGAATATTTACTAGCATTTTATTAGAAAGAAATGTTGCTTGAGAGTGTTAAGATTAGGCATGCTGTGTGGTACTGTCCATGGTACTGAAAGTGTGTTTTAATGCTTCATATGAAATATTTTTTCTCCAATTTGGGGCAGCCTCTGCATTAGCATAGCTAAACGTGGTACATGTTATGTTGTCTTCCAAATTTTCGAAAATGTTTGCCATCTTCAAGAGGCTCGATCCAGCACTGCAACTCTTCTTCTTGGCGGCCTTTTCCTTGCCATATGTTTTACAGCATTTCAATGATTTCCCCTGTCTGTGGCAGTGCCTATTTCATTTCTCTCAAGAGAGAAAAGAGAAGTAGTCGCACATGGTAAATGTGCAAATGTACTTCCATTCGGATGTTTACATAGATGTGTACATGGGACATGTAGTAATGGATTTGTTTTTGATCATTTGCCTAATTTGGAAGCACAGTGACATGAACATTAACGGATGAAATGAAACAAAGCTACTGCATGCAACTTTGAGAAATAAAACAAACGAACAAACAAAAAGAAATCTTTTTATTTGATTTTGTCCCACTGAGTGCAGTTTCAACAACATTCTTTTACAGCAGACTGGTATTCCTCCAGTCTATGAAATCCAAACATGCTAACCATAAAATTAAACTCAATTTCATCCACGTACAACACATTTTTGTTTCTACCACTTAGACACACACACACGCACATACTATACTCAAACAAAAGTATCAACCATGTCCTTGAATGCTGAGTTCCAGAAATAGAGAAGTCAAATCCGACAGTAGACAGCCTGGAGGCAGGGAACGGGAAAGACGACCAAATTTAACTGTCTATTTGAGCCTTCACTGGTCCATTATGTGGAGGAGAGTTCACCTGCTCAGGCCTCACACACACACACACACACGTGCGCGCACACATTGTGTACAGCCCAGTATCTGGGAATAGGATCCATTTAGGCCACATTGTGTCAGTGTCATGCTTAACCTTCACTGTCTTTTTATTGCCAGTATTATATTAGGGTCAGAATTGAGTAATACAGTGAAGTCTGTGTAACCCCTCAGTCTTTTACTGCTACAGTAAAAATATGTGACTATTGAATATTTTTACTTGCTTTTAATAAAGAAAAGAAAGAAATAAAATAGGTTTTTATATGTTTTTTAGAGTGATAAAAACATGCAAAATGAAAAAAAAGCTTTTATATTAGTCTATTTTTTGGCTATAATGTTACACATTGTGACGCAGAGTTGGACCTGTTGTGAGCATGAAGGCTGTAGCATGACTTTGTATTAAGACAGAGACAGCAGCATGTTTATTACAGATTCTTCTCGCGGGCTGAGGTGCTGCTTAAACAAACGGTACTTATGTTAATATAATGAATGTAAAGCGGTTGTAATTAGCTGATCTTTGTGCTGTGACAGATAAATATGAGTGGTGTGTATGGACGGTCTGACAGTGTGTGTGGTGTTCTCTCTCACTCTGAGACACTGATTGTGGTCTGTCAGCCTTGTGTCTTAAGTCTGTGAGCAGTTTCCTTGTCAAATACCTGGTAATGACAGTGATACCTATTGTCATAACCCTGCTCCACTCTAACTTTGGGTTCATTTTCTGCATCGACTTTAACATGAATTTATATGTTAAGGTTACATCTGAAGCACATTCCCCCAGTATCAGTCTATAACAAGACTGATATTTGGGGCCCTTTGTGTTGCCGGCAGATGGAGCTTTGGTTGTGTTTGTCTGTCTTGCCATGAACATTTCTAACACATTGCAGTATTTATGTTACAGTTTACAGAACTGGCATGTTTATTATTCAAGTCTTTAAGTGTAACAAATTTGCCAACATCACTTATTATAACAGAAATATATATTCAGAATCTGCTCAAATTCAGTGACATTCAAAGTTTAGCTGCTCAGAAACACCTGATAAATATTCCGTCCTCCAGAGTAAGACTTCATAAATAAGAGACTGTTTTGCATCAGAGAATGCCACATGATGATTAAATGCCCATTTGTTGACCTGACAAAGTCATCAATCACAAAAAGAGATGCATGTCTAATCTAAGTGTTAATGGCATGTGCCTTACAAAGAGTGAGACTAGAGCAGGCGGCAGACTCCACTGGGCACAATGGAAGTTTATATTTACACTCATTTCATTGTTATGCACGTGTTTTTAAAGTTTGCGTTGACAAAGAAGCAAACTCTATCTCAGTTTCCCCACTATGTCAAGTTGCTTATGTCATATTTTAGCTTGTCATTTTTACAAATTCATTTAGGTTAGCTGCTGCTGAGTCAGATGTTTGAAATACAACATGTCAAAGGCCAAAGGTTTTCAACTGTTATTCCAATCATCCTTATGAAGAAAAGCTCACACTGTAAAGGCCTATATTAATGCAGTTCTCTAGAGCACATGAGGACTGACGGCTAAAATAGGAACAAGACAAATGTTAGCAAAGCTGAGCAGATGGTGCATGAGATAAAAGCTTGTAATTAATGATAGTTTCTCGGTGGCAATTAGGGAAAATGAAATCATCTTGATGAAAAAACCATGTGGTAGTTTAGAGTAATCTTTTAATGTTATTGAGAAAGTGCTCCAATGACAGCATAAATATACACGCAGCACAGAGAATTCTACTTTGTAACATGGTGGCTCTTCCATGGGCAATGTAATACTATATTTAAAATGTAATGTAAATGTAAGAGTATATTTAAAGTATTCCATTACACATATGTAAAATATATAAAATAAAAGACAGTCTATAGTGTGAATCACCTTTTTCACAGTTTTGAGGCTCTGCTATTACTATTATCAAATAGTTTGTGTGGAGGGTGAGATGCCACAGCCATAAGCATAGGCCACAAGTTTCTGAAAAAACGACACAGCTCCATCTGTATTACAGTGTTGAATGGGATGACTCACTGCGGTAAAGACAGGAAGAGATGAGCTTATCTCCTCATTGCCTCTAACCATGTTTTTTAAGTTCACATATATATATCAATGATGCATCAGAATTTGACAGTTAATCTCACTCAGTATGTCTTCTTAAAACATACTATCAAAAGCTGTGAGTATTCTGCCTGGTTCATAAAAGGAGGTTACCTGATTCTACCCAGCAGTTTATCTTGAGTTCTGAGAATCCTTTCCAAATCGCAGTGGTTCACTTGAAAAAGCAAAGCACACAGTGGCCTGTGATGGTCCAAACCTACAGCACATTTAACTCCATGTGTGGGTGGATAATAGCCTGTATATTTTCTTGGTGTGGCGCACAGCAGGGTTGTGTACACCAACATGCTGTGTGGACATATATAAAATGTGTGAAAATGTTTACTGTTGGGAGGGACACTTTGCGGCTTTGGTGTAATAGTAAGAGCAAAGTCCTTCTGATAACATATCCTGTTTTTATCAGGAAAAGTCTGCTCAACATACCTACAGTTAATACAGTGTAAAACACAGAGATGAAACATATGGACAAACCACAACAACTAAAAGTGAATCCAAAAAGACACATTCCAGGACGTTCACATCTGATGGGGATTCGTACGGCCAGCTGCATAAGTGTTGTTTTTGTTGTACCTAAGCGTGATTTTTATGACAGTGTAAAAAATAAGGTCAACTATAAGAACGACTGGGGCAAGAGCCTGGACGTTCAGCTTCACCAAGCTACTTTTAGTGACTTGTACTTGATAATAATCAGAAGTGCCAATGAGCAGGTGTTATGTGAACTTCATCTGCCACAAAGGAGGTTACAGTCCATTTCACGCTTGCTGTCCAGGCAAATAAAGAAAAACGTTATAGGAGCACTAAAGGCACAATATTTCTAGATTTGAGCCAGTCCTTTAGTTTATTTAAGATATAAAGAGTCATTTGTATCACTTTCTTTTAAGTAAAAATGCCCATTTTGCAATGTCAACAGTGCATTAGCAGTGACTCTTTTATTCCTAAAGCTTAGACAGTTATAATCCCTGAACGGAGACAAGGGCTGTCATTACGAAATAGGTATTAATATTTGAAATAAATGACACCTATATTAAATAATTGGCTCACAAACTGCACATACCTGTATTATCTTCATAAAGACTTCAATTCCAACAAATGCAAACAAGAACTACCACTGACTCTTAACTGCATGTGTGACCTGGCTGCTCGGGGCTCACTTGCCACCACCCTGTTCTTCCGGTTGTTCGTCTGAGTCAGCCCACAGGGTCAAGGGACTGCGGGATTTCAGATGCATCACAGAAAAGCACCATCTATGCTATGTTTTAACACAAACTCCCACTCTCTGACCTGCTGTAGTTATTATTCTCTAACAAAGTGTGGACACCAGCATATGACCAGCATCTGCATAATACGAGACAAACAGCAACATCAGCAAAGCCAGAGTGACGGTATTGGATAAATAGGCACCAAACGACACCAGCTAATTCAGCAGATCAGCTCCTGTGGGGGGGTGAGGTCAGAGGAGATGCTTTCACACCATCGAGATGCGTCATGGTGCAAAGGGACAAAGAATATCAGGAAAAAAACCAGATGGAGTCGGACAGTGGAGTGTGACAGGAGCTGATGGAGGGGTCCATGGCTGAAATAATAACTACTAGACCTTTGTGTTATTTTTACAGATCCACCTTTTAGGGGTTTGACCAGAATAAGTCTTCTTCAAATAGAAAAATAAAAACAATCGATAATGTTATTGAGTGACTTTCTTATAATGCTCACTAGTAGTACTTTCACCAGCTAGGCTATCTTTTATTCTTTCTTAAGTAATTTATTGGGACCACTTCGTATTTCTATTACCAATATTATTTTAAAGTTACGGTTCTTACTTGAGTACAATTTTTGGCTACTCTACCCATCTCTGGCTGTATGCAAAACACAAGGCTATTTTTCACATCCCCAGATTTAAGGTAAACATATTCAAATGTTAAAACATAAACTCCAAAATGTTTTACATGAGGTTAAATTGTTTATGGTGACATTTGTGTTTAGGTTCATGAGCTGATTATCCAGTCAGAACGCCAAAAGACTTTGGGTTGCCAGATACTACAACTAGCCTGTTTGCAAAAAGGCTCTCTATGATGTGTCCTCAGTATTTGAAAGCTAATGTTGCAGCTATTAGGTTTAAATTCTCTGTGTTGCTAAGCTACATGGTTAATAAGGTAGTTTAGAGCAAAAGAGGCAGGTGTGCCCAAAGTTTCAGGCAAAGAGTGGCTTGTCTGACAGCAAAAGAACAGAGCAGCGACTTGAAGAGAGAACAATGGTCCCCAGTGACTTGTGACTTCAGTGGAGCCAGTTTATGTGAAAAGTTCCAAAGCTTTCATTGTCAAAAGTTCTGCGCTCCCTTTCATGTAATAATGGCATATTTTTCTCAAATCATTTCTTCTATTCTTACCTCTCATTTCCAAGTGACATTGCCATTTGTCACTGCTCCCCACATGGGCTTAAGTTGGTCGTAGCTGCACAGAGGTGAGCACATGTCAGCTGTGATGGGCCTCCGTCACATAGTCCTCTGATATTCTCCAGGAGCAGAGCGGTTAGTGGCCGTCTACTTGATCATTCGGAGCATGATCCTGGGTTTCCTGGAGCTGTACAAGGCCACACTCTGGACTGACGCAGATGAGAATGAGATGTCAGAGAGAGAGCGTAGCGACACCTGCCAGCATCAATCACAGGCTGGGCTCGCAGGGTCCTGACACACGCACATACAAACCACCCCGAAACAAAAACAACTGTCACTTCCTCACTGTGAACTGCCGCTTTGTGGCTATGAGCAGTTTATATTTACAATAAATACTCAGAATCAAATCTACATCTCTGTCCAGAAAAATGAACACGACACCTCCCTTTTAGCTCTCTGGGTGAAGCGTCACTGTGCTTTGACAGCCACTCTTCTCCTTTTATGTTTTATTCACACTTTCATCACCTTGAAAGTGACAGCAGAGAAACAAACAAACACTTTGGGAAGCCAGAGCAGAGCGGGGAATGGCTTTGAGTAACCACAGGCTTTACTCTGAGCGCAGGGGCTCAGCAGATGGACCTGGAGCCTCCATCCCAGCGGAGGTCTCATGGTGGCACACACTGCACACAAATGTAGGGATTATGGAGGCTGCTGACGAAGAAAGGGTCACTGACTATTACAGTTATGTGACCAGCATCAACACTTCACCTCACGTAACTGTATCTGTAACTGTGCCCAATACAACAACTCAGAAGCATGTTTATTACTCCAGAACCATGGATTTCACAATGACCCAGCAAATAACATACAAATCATATCTAATGAATATGTGAGAGGCATTTTTCACAGGTCACAGCACTGATGCAGTTAGCATTTGAGACGGGTTAAAACATAAATATGACTGTTTAATATGCCTTTCTCAGTAATTGACTAGAGTAAATGAGTTTTCTATTCAACGCAGGTCTTTTTAATTTATGAAATGCATGTGAGCTTGCATACAATCAGTGTTTGTGCGTGGGCTTCAGATCAATTGTAATTGATTTCTAAAGACTACTTAACTGGGTGTAGCTCTGGTGACTGCTGCACAGTGGATCAGAAGTATGTGCACAGACATTATGAGCAATGTTTAGAAGTGACTCAGGTCATGGGCCTTGTTTGAGTCACACTGAAGAACTGAAATACACTATAGAATAAAGCAGAGATGATTACTTATTCTTAAAGGACTCCAAAGAGCTTTTAACCATGTGTTTTCCCTTCTCATTTACCCACTCAAAGTTGTATTAAGAGTGATTCATTCTTGGTTGAGTAATCTGCTGCAATCAAGACACCTATACTGCAAAGAAAAGGATAATTTTTTCTTTAAATGTAATTAATTCAAATGGATTTATGTTTATACGAGACTAAACAAAAGCCAGCATAGCCCTTTAAGGTAATCAACATTAAATTAACAGTATAATTGTGCGCATAGTGTTAATTTATACCACTAATATCAAATAATATGTCAGTATATGTAGTACTTAGTAGAACAAACAATAGTAGTCCATACTCCAGAGGATCCAATGCAATTCAAGAATGCTTCCCATGCATTTAAACCCTGGTGTGGGTTGGTGGTTTTGTGGTAAAGAAAAAGGGGCTTTGGAGGAAAAAGGAGGACAGGCATAGGAGAGGAGCTATGAATTATCTAGGGATATCTGATCTGTGTGTGCGCGTGTGTGCATGCATTACCACTCATTCCAATCTGCTCATTTTTGTTAGTTTGTTCTCCTAACAAGGCCTCATTTGTGCCTGCCTCCCCCAGGACAAAGAGCAGCCTCATGTTTGAATAATGATAGAATAAGAATGGGTAATAACTTCCAACAGAACCACTCGTGCCAGTGTGGAAGGAGCCATACAGCCCCGGTGAGTGGTGATGTTTTGCTCAGCTCACCTCATTGCCTACACATGTGGCATTACACTTTATGTTGCATGTACAGTACAAAGACAAATCCACAAGGCAGAAACCCGGCAGATTGAGAGTTCAGATGGATTCAGCGAGCATATGACAGAGACTGGAAATGGATTTCAGTGCCTGTCAAAACAAACAATGCTCTTTTTCTCAGTGCAAGGCTCACATACCAACAGCCAGAGGGGGATTGGAGAGAGATGGAGGATAACGCCGCTCTGAGCTGCCCCTGTGACTTCCCACTACTTTCCATTTGAGTCGATCGCCAATGCATAGTTCACTCCCAGGCCAGCCCCACAACAACACGCTGCCTGAGTTCTTAATGTATGCAAACACATACACAGATAAATAAAGGCGTTTGTTTATTCAGATTCCCATTACAGCGCATCATCACTACACTGCAAGATGATCCACTCGCCGTGACAAAACCTGCACTTACACTCATTTATACAGACAGCACTGGGCTGCTCGACGCAAGAATGCAGCTAGTACCACATCACTTTGTCAGGTGAACGCTGACCTTGCTCCATCACCGAAGGCCATGACACAGCCCAAGTGAGTCCACTAGGGCAAGGACGGGACAGGAAATTAGATCCAGATCAGCAAAAAGGGAAGGTGAGGCTGAGGGGACACGTATCTTTCAGTATTTGGAGAACAGTCTTGGGATTATATTTACTACTGAGATACAAATTAGAAATTGCATTCTTGAGTAGAATGAATGAAACTAGTATAGAAAAAAAATATTAAGAGGTTCGGTCAGTTATCATTTTTAACACAGTTTTAACACACAATTCAATTCAATTTTAGGAATACACATTGAGTATTGAGTATATATCTTCAGATCTTTCCCAAACCTATTTAAATTGGGAGGGTTTTTTTACACATAAATTATGTGTAATCACAAACAACATCTCTCCGCTGCATTTCCCTGCCGTGTTGCCGTGTACACTGTGACAAATTCTGTAGCTCTCTAGTTCAGTTGAAAAAAGTGTTACTCAACAAAGTATATGAGAGATATAGAGGAAATGAGGAACATTATTGGAAATATTCTGTGTTGTATAGAAGGACATGTATTAAGGGGAACTGTTTTTGGCTTAATGACCTTATGTTATGAGTGATGTCTGACCATCTCAATGATGGTTATTTTCAGTTTGTCAAAAGGGGCATGTAATAATAAGACATGGTCTTCTTCATGCTCCTATTCACCCGTGTGTTGACTTAACTGTACTGTTGTTAAAATACATTACTCAAATTGCATGGCTGAATGAAATAAATTAAATGAAAAAAAAAAACATTTGGTTATTTCTGAGCACTTTAATATTATTATTTCAATTATTTGTGTGGTTAGAAATACACGATGAAGCTTCCTGAATAATCCCAGCTCTTGAAAGCATGTACCCACCCTTCAGACTGTTTGCACACAGCTATGGCTATTGACATTTTTAACAGTACGCTTGGGTTTTCAGTGGCTGTGAACATGTCTAAGATGGAAGTAGTGTGAGCCTAAATCTTTGAGACTTTCATGATTGTTTGTGTTTTCATGCAAGAGTCCAAAGCAAACCAAAATAAATAAGAATACATAATGCACTTGTGGCAGAGGGGACAGGCTGTACTGTTCAGTGCTATGACCCAAAGTCAGCTGCATTTATCAAAGAGGCTGACGTGGGATTGTGCCCTGAATCCACCATCTCCAGGCTCTATTACGTTTGAAATAAGCAAGACTGAATGGAATGGAATGGAGAAGACACAAAAATAAAATGAATTACTTATTAAACTAAATTCATGCATCTTTTCAAAAAATAAAGAATAAAGACGAGAATTTTAGTGGAAAAAACATGCAACTTTGGTCTGAGGAGAGTTTCCGTGTCTTATTCAATATCCTTGACTTGCAACATTATGCAGTTTGTCCACAGTCTGTAAATAAAATCAATTATCCAAAGGTTAACAGGTCACTGTGTTGCTGTTACTTTGGAAATGTCTACTTTTTGGACAACGGCAGCATTTATCTCAGGGGAGTGTAACACAAGGGTAACGTAAAAGACAAAAAAACTCAGAGGTCCCTGAAGCAATTCAGAACCTTTGAGCAGCAGCAGCAGCAGTACTCAGTGCCTGGCACTGTGAAGAGTGAGACGTCAGGGACGTGAACACACAACACTGACACTGTCCATTAGCATCACACTCTCACTCTCGTCCACTCACACCAGCTCAGCTACAAGACACAGCAAGAACACAGCATTCGACAGCAAACTTCACATTTCCTCTCAACGTCATAGTAGTAGAGTAGGATCATGCAACGTGCATAAGTCAGTGGGCATTTTGATTCTGTGGTCCTATGAGTGCACATGTCTAAGTAGACTGAGAAACATTGATAGTAAAAGCAGGTACTGGCAGTTTTGCCATCGGATTTGTCTTTTGAGAGAAAGAAAACCAATGAGCCAATTCTGTGTCTGTGAGTGATGGCTCTGTCTGGGAAATAGCAGCTGTGCCTCATTTTAAATGAATGATAGGGGGCAGGATTAGTCTGCCCATGATGTAGTCGGAAATACTTCTTTTTGTGCTCTGTGCTAAAGGCTAAGCTGACCTCGGCATCAAGAGCCACCTTCTTAAAATGCCAGCCTACAGGTTGGACTGTGCTCAGCTGCAGACCTGATTTACATGCATCTTCCAGCAGAACAGAAACTGACACTTTAGCCTCAACAAAGCACATCAGGGCAAGCTGACTGCTCCAAGCACTGCTCCACATGTATAAAGTGCCTGATCCAAGAACACAGAGATTTTCACAGCACTACACTCTAATAATAGCATGCTTCTGAAGATATAAATACAAAAACGTATAAATATACAAATTAAGTTCAGCTCCAAATCTCCATTCTATCATTTTTTGCACTAACAACATTTTTGGCTGTGCCAGTTTGACTGCAGCAGATGGCAAACATGTCACATTTCTCTGGCGTTAAGTCATTTCAGCACCAGTCTGGAGGTTTTACTGAATTCAAAACAAAGCAAAGTAATAGTGCACACAATTCACATTTTTTTGTATAACAAAAACATACAGTTAGTTTATAAATTGAAATATCGTCTCCCTGAATATCTAGCTTACCTTAGGACTTGATTTGTAAATCAGTTAAGGGCACTGGTGGACTGGAGTCATCATGAGACGGGGTAACAGGCCAAAACAGTTGCCGGGAACACTGCCATACACACATTATAATTTCTCAGATTTTTGTCTACAATACGAGTTAGGCTTTTCGCAAACACGTGAGCCAGTATGTCTTTAGAGACCCATCTGTACCATTGTCAATTCTTGTAGATAGAGATGTCCAAACTTTTTTTACCAAGGGCCGCATATTTTAACATACACTGAGCAAAGGGCCAGAGGAGCGGCTGCTGCCTCTGTGTTTCTTTATGGTGACGTCTAGAGCAGATTATAGCTAATAGAACAGGTCTACTCAGGCACAAATTAGCTGAATATGTTTGTCTTCACTGTCTCTGTCGGCTGGTTAAGACAAATGTTAGACTTTATGAATGGAAAAAAAATCACTGCGAATCCAAACCAGTCCTCCCTCTGATGTTTAATCAGTGCTCAAAAGGCATCAGTAAAAGCATATTTTCTATAGATGCGCTTTGGCGTACTGTCTGCACACTCCAATCTGCTAAACTAGGTGTGCAGGTGAAACGAGCCTGGCGACTTCCTGCACAGGGCACTTCGCTTGTCGTTCTGCTACAAAATAAGTGTATTGTTCAAAATGTTGCATTTGACGTAGGTTTGACTGAGCCCCAAACCTTTAATAAGGTCTGGATCATTTGTTTATTTATTTGGGCATATTTAAGTCTGTATCACATCAAAATGTTTGTTATTTAAGTTTTGAAAGCAACAATTTTTAAAATTGTATCTTACTTTTGGTAGGGACGTGCACAGACATTTTGAGGGGCAGGTGCTCAACCAAGGCAAAAGGGCACTTTTCCTTATCACTTAAAATGAATCTATCCACAGGTTTTAAAAGTAAGCAAAAATTATTTTGCTTCTTTAGAAATTGCTTTTAGGTAAGTGCCTGCTGAGGTTTAGCAGCAAAGCGTTGTATGTAGGTGTATGAGACCAAAAAGAATATTTGTTTAAATGGCCTCTGGAAGAACTAAACACTGTGGATAGGACTGAGTGAATGAGAGTGATGATTTTAAAAAAGGAACATGTGATGGGGGTCTGGGTTCTCTCGCCCAGGAGCTTTTGATAAAGATCAATGTAATTCCCTGTAATCTGGGGTGTTTTAGGTGAAGAAATCCTATTTTTTAGCAGCCGGATACAGAATAATGGGATATAAGCTCGTTGTTGTGGCCTACTTCTTTCCAAGAATCAAATATGCAGTTGTTTATTAGACTATAACATCTGGCCTACATTTATGCCATACTTTACTCATTACTCATACTCATTAACTTCCATTTTAGAAAGACTGATCACTTGTTTCTCTGTGGAGCCCCAGCCCTGTACGTTGCCCCTGTGCTCCGCCCCTGCTCTCCAGCGCACTGAGCGCAGCTACTGTCTGAGCAGCGGCCTCACACTGGGCTGTGGAAAACGCTCCAGAGAACAGTCACAGTCCAGTCTAAAACAGATACGTATTATTGCATCAGATGTTCTGCTCATAACATCGCGAATAAGAGGCAGATTGTCCAAAAATATAATTGGATAAAAGCTTAGATTGTGTAGAACGTCTTTATGCTCTAAACTGTTCCTACTGTATTTGATTTGGCGCTATGTGCTGTTAAGGTTAAGACACACGTGGAGTCTGAAGCTGCGACAGGCAGACGCACATGAGCGAGAGGCAGGAGAGAGGGGAGCGAAGCGACAGCGACATTCCTTTGTTGTTGAGTGTTTAAAACAACTTTTACACATCTGCTGTCTTCATGGGGCAAATATTAAACCTAAAAAAATGTGTTGACCACGAGGGCACAAGTCAAAGGGGCAGGTGCTTGAGCACCATTTGGACCCTATCTGTGCACGTCCCTGACTTTTGGTAATTTGGACCAATTCAGCAGG
>KN484328.1:11665-45598 GCA_000787095.1 Periophthalmodon schlosseri | reverse complement strand
ATAATAATAATAATAATGCATTGGATTAACATAGAACCATTCAAGACACCCAGTGCTTATTATTCATTCACTCCTTATTCACTCCATATAGTGATAAGATAAGACCACTGCTATAGTCAGCTACCCTGGACTGATGGAAGTGAGGCTGTCAATCTGCGCCATCCAACCACATTGGCCCCAATGAATTCTGATTTTAACACTGTTCAGCAGTTTGTTTTTGTTTGTCAAAGGCTTATCACAACAAGACTTTCAATAAAAATGTATAAATGCATTATATAGCCTATATTTATATAGCGTGCATTTATTATTTTGCCTACAGTTGCTTATATTGCTTCAAAACACACTCTCGCTCCATAAACAACTTATAATTTGGCCAAGTGGCATCACCTGTTTGTCTCTGTGAGGATACATATATTTAATGCGCAGTGTTGGGAAGTACAAAATACAAATGCAATACAAATGCATATTCTGAGCACAAATTTTGAGTAGGCCTAACTATTCAGAGTACTGTTACTTTTTTATTTGGTGGTGTTCAGAGTATTAGTGACGTAAAAAAAGAAAACACAGCTCTTGCAGTATGTAATTAGACATAAATGAATGCATAACAAGCAGTGCAACAAAATAAAGCTGTTTGTAATTATATATCATGTTTTTTTCACTATAATTTAATGCAACTCGGTGTAAAAGTATTCAGAGTATTAAGAATACCGTACTCTGACTGGACCATGTGACGGAATACATAACAAAATACATTTTAATACAGGTATGCATTTCAGGGGAAAAAAAAACAAAAACAAAAACAAAAAAACATCTTTATGGAGACAAGCAGGTGATGCAGCGTAATGTACCTTTAAAATAGCCATATGAGGCTACTTTAACTATGTTGTTGATGCGGATGACAGAATATAACATTTTTGTATGTTGTTGACGTCCTGTCCAACAGACAGAAGGTCCATCCGCACTTTATTTTGTCTCTTATTTACCGGTTTCAGATGTTATATAGTGATATGATTAAAATGTCTCTTAAAAAGTGATATGACTAGAATAATTTTGCAATATTTTTGGTGAAATTGTAAAAAATGAATAAATAAATTTGTGTGGGTGCTCACGTGCTCGCGCAGTGTCTCGCCCTAGTCCCGCCTACGGCAAATTCACGCGCCCAAACCTCCGGCTGAACTCGAGCGCAGGTAGCGCGTTATCACTGTAGTTTTAGGTGAGAGAGTTTTACTGGCATCTTATGTGACATAACACATTTAATTCATGAATCCGGACTGAATTGTTTTCGACATCTAACGTTTTATGAACTTGGTGATGTACATTGAAAGTACCGATCATCAGGCACCGCTCAAAGTGTCAATTTAAGCTAACCGTTAGCCTTAGCATATGACAGTGCTTCAGATTATTAGAATTAGCATTAGCATTAGAATAGCGTTAGAATTTTCTATTTAACATATTATTTCAAGTAGCTAAGGCGATAGTAGTCACTGACTGAGTCCATAACTTAATTTAAGATGATCAACTTTTCATGTGTCAATGTTAATCATGGAAATCCTAAACAATATGATGCTTATACAAATGAATTATCTCCATAATGTGTGAAATGTATTTAAGCCTGTTGAAAAATAACGTCTCTGTTTTTCCCTTCATAAAAATGTAGTTTGTGTAATTTTAACTGAAGTGTTTTTAGGATGGCGGACAGTGAATCCATAAAGAAAATGCTCAGGTCTGTGCTGCAGTCCAGCAAAAATGGCGTGTCCATCAGCAACCTGCAGGCCGAGTACAGGTCCCTCTGTGGGGAGGCCATCCCTCTGAAAAGACTGGGCTTCTCCAACCTGGAGGACTACCTCCGCAGCATCCCATCTGTGGTCCACCTGGAGTCTCGTCAGGGCTTTGTGAGGGCTCTTTTTCTTGATCAAGAACACTGAATATTTAAAAATCTAAATGCATATTAACACAAAATATATTCAAATGTACACATATTTTGTAGCTTGTGTGTTTTGCGGCTGTGTGCAAAGAAACCGCACATATAGCTGAATTGGTGGCACGGCAAAAAAACTCCAAAAAAGCTGGACGATCTCAAGTTGTCAACTGCAAGATGAGATTTAAACCCTCTAACCCCTATGCCCTCAATGGTAGGTTGCCTGTTAGTAACGTTTATTCTCTGGATATTCTGTACTTTATGCCCTGGTAATATAAAATAAACCCTGACCTAACTGATTGTTTAGTGAAACCCAAGACATCTCTTCGGCAGCCATCCAACTGGTCAAACTGGACCACTAACCGACGGCCAGCTCAAGGCTATGGAGGTTTCAGTGCATCAGGAGATGTCAGGTTGATTGTTTTTTTTTTTTTTTGTTTTTTTTTTATACCATAATATTTTATCTTGTGGTTGTAGGTTTAGTAATTATTTTGGATATAACATCCTCTACCTTAATTATATTTCTTTCTTAATTTATCAATGATAGAAAGCAGGACCCTCAGTGGAGCTCTGTCATCCCTGTGCACCAGAGACCTCCAGTTGTTCAACAGTCAGTCAGACAAGTGGACAAGTGAGTTGCTGACAAAAATATAACTTTAAATTAAATACATGTAAAACTAGTAAGTAACTTTCACTCATTTTTTTCAGTAAAGAAAACAGCTTGCAAGTAAACCAAAGGCCCCCAGGTTGCTAAGTACTTTTATACACATGTATGCAAGTTAATTTTTTAGAATTGTATTATGAAACCATTATTTGTTGCTTCATCTTTTCTCAAGTCAAATCTCCCACCCAAGATATGGCCTCAATGCAAGCCAACAAAGACGACATTGTTCAAATAAATGTAAGAAACAGAAAAAACAAAGTTCACACCAGAGTTATTATTTGAATACTTTTATCTCTCTTCAAACAGCCAAATGATTTTAACTTGGAGCTGGAGCAGAGCAGACTCTCTCAAGTCTTGAACAAATACAACAGTGGACTGTGGATGTCCAAACTACAAGCAGTCTACAATAACATGTTTAATCAGCCTCCCCATCCCAGGACCCTTCTGGAGCTGGAAAAGTGGACACACATTTGTTCCGTAAGTTTGCAATATAGCCTCATGTATCACAGGTTTGATTTAAAATAACGGTTTATATATGTTTCCTTATCAACAGCTCGAGAAACCTTCAATCACTAACAGAGCTGATCGTTTGATATACCCCCCTCTACCTCCAACATACAGAAATACCAACGGGCCAGTTGAATCACCCAAAAGCCCAGTTTCCACACCTCTTTCATCCCGTTTGTCAACTCCAGAGAAGACTCCAGCCAGTGTCCCTGCTCCGTTCTCAGCGCTTGTTCCTAAAATTTATTTGGCAAAACCCACCTTTGTTTTTCCTCCTGAGGCCATTGGAGATGGTTTGCATATGGCCCATCCTGCCCCAAACTCAGCATTGGCGCCCCATTTTATGAACTCTGGTTTTGGGGATGGTCCTAACCTTCCAGCTAAAACTCCTGGCCAAATCCCATGTTCTCAGCCCTCACCTTCCAGCCCAGCTCCTTTGCTCCAACCTAGTCCTGACATTCTCTCTCTCTTGAAGGGTACTTTCAACACAAAATTGGATCCGCCACCTCAAACCACCGAAGTAGCTTCTGCAAGCACAATTTCAGAAAATGTACGACAGAAAGTAAAGGAACTTCTCTTCAAGTACAGCAGTGGTCTTTGGGTTCAGGCTGTGCCAAAGCTTTTTGAAGACACATACAAAATGCCACTTCCTGAACATGCTCTTGATGACTTGTCTCTCTGGCTGGACATCTGCAGTGTGGAGTACCCTGTTCCCAATGACAAGAAGAAGGTAAGCTTTAAATTTTAAAGTCTGGTTCACCTCCTATCACTTGTTTATAGCTTTATAGTTTATAGCACTTTTTTTTTTTTTTTTTTTAATCACTAGGCAATCTTGTATTACTCTGGCCGAGATGAATTGAAGACCACAGAAGAGCAAGCCCACCCTCTCCCTTCAGGCCTGGAGGTTGTGGGGGCCATAGCTCCTCCACATTTGGCTTTTCCCTCAGAGCAGTACCCATCAGTCCTGGTTACTGATGCCAAAGGCAGCAATGCAGTTACTGTCAGGTAGAAAATAATGATTACAGATTATTTATATGCATTTTGAATTAGGAACTCAAACAAACAAATTTTAGTTAATAATGTAAAAGTATTTACTAGTGCTGCCAACGATTAAAGAAATTAATCAGCTTAAGCACAATTAATGTTGACAGCCCTAGTATTAACTTACATTTTGCATGTAATCTGAATTACATGTAAAATAAATTTACATTTTGATAAATTCTCTGGCTATGTCATTAATTTTTTAATGACACAGCCAGAGAATTTATCAAATTGATTCAGTGAAAGAGTATTGATATCAAGTGGACCTAATTGAAAATTCCACTTGTAGAACAAGCCCTCAAAATGCCTTTCTTCTCAGATATGTTGGCAAAAACTACTCAAATGCCCAGGAAGCCATGGAGGAATCGATGTGCAGCTTTTACAGTAAAAGACCGATGGGCTACTCTCTGAGTAAGGTCACGATTGGGCAGCTTGTAGCTGTTAAAGGAGAGGATGAAGATGAAGTGGCCAGAGCACAGGTCATGGAGGTCATAAATCCACAAAAGGCCAAGGTGAGTGTAACGGGGTAAGTGTTTGATGTCATGTCATATTAATTTCTAAAACTTTGTATTTTTGATTTTAGGTGTATTATTTGGACTATGGCTGCTCTTTAGAGACAAGCACACATAATCTCCGGGAGCTGCACCAAGACTTCCTCTCTCTGCCATTTCAAGCTATTAATGTTAAATTGGCAGGTAAAGACCAGTGCAATTTTCAAACTGCCATCAAAAACACTTGGATACACTAAAATAAAATCATTTTCTAGGTCTTGAGCATTTTAGCTCCCACCCTTCAGTGCTGTCCAGCCTGGAGAAACTGGCCGTTGGAAAGATTCTTCTAATGGAGACACTGGAACCCTGTCAACACAATGAAGCTCCTCTTGTGGTGCTGTATGACACTTCAGAAGATGAAGACCTCAACATAAACTCAGCATGTCTGAAAGCTCTGCAGGACGAGACCATGAACAACCCGCTCACTGTTAGCATCAAAGTGCTCTTAACAAAATTGAATTGAAATCATTTGTAATGTATTGACTAAACCAAGTGTGTTCATCCCCAGATAAATGTCACTTATCAGGATGTGAGTGTCACAAATGTATGTGCTGACGGCATCATCTACTGCCAGCTGCCATCCAGAGGAATGGCCAGACTCACCAAGTTACTGGAGGAAACTGAGGCTTTCTTTAAAACTCAGGTAAATGTCTCTAAAAATCAACTATACTTTTCCTCTGTATCTACTTTGCGTCTGTATCTCTTGTAGGTAACATCAGAATCTCTTTTCTCCAGCCCGTTCACTGGGAAGCTTTGTCTCACACGCTACAAAGGGAAATGGTCACGAGTGGAGGTATTAAGTATTTTTAATTGAAGTAAACTCTGCAATACCCTTTTAACTAATGTGGTTATGTGAAATGTGTCTATTTAGGTTACCAATATTTATGGCAACAGGGTTCTAGAGATTCTGTTCATTGACTTTGGAGTGACGGTGACTATTGAAGTGACTGAGCTCAGAGAGATCCCCCCACAGTTACACAAAGACTTCATCATCATCCCACCACAGGTTTGTTTGTCGTTTCCTTATCTCCCTGATCTGCACTGAAAGTGGCAACAAAGTACAGAGGTGACTGTCCAGGGACGGCAGATGAAAAGTAGCAGTAGTTAAATCTGGTACAAATCATATTTTCTTTTGTAAAATAAATGAATTTGTACTTGGTCACTGACAAATAATGAAGAAACTGAATGTAACTGCTTAACATAAAGCTGAAATATGAGAATTAATTTAAAAAAAATACTCTGCTTTGAATGCAATACATACATTAAACTGATAAAGCTAAATTGTTGCTGTTTGAAAAGACAGGATGTTAGACAATTATCTGCAGAAGGCCACCATAAATTGTATGCAGCACACAAGTGTCAGGTGTAGGAAATGTATTAAATAGCAGTGGCAGAAGCAGAAGATGAGGAGGGCCTGTTTAAGTAAATGACACTGATTGAACACTGAATCTGTGAACTAAGGCCTAACTGTAATATTGGTTGCCTAATTAACATTAGACAGTAAAATGAGACACTTTGTGGTCTTTAGGCCATCAGATGTAGGCTTGACGATGTCCAAGTGCCAGAGGGAGGCTGGAGTCCAGAGGCTGTCAAATGGGTAAAAGAAGTGGTTCTTGGTGCTGGAGCAGCTAAAATGACGGTAAAGCGATGCATAATTGTATTACAGAGTTAATCTTTATTGACTCTTCCTTCATATTTAGATCTGCAAATTAGATTATCATAAGGGAAACAGACTTGTCTACATGCACCTGTTCCTTGGAGCAGACAGTTTGGAGGTTGAAAACAGT
Organism: Periophthalmodon schlosseri; assembly: GCA_000787095.1. Lineage (NCBI taxonomy): Eukaryota > Metazoa > Chordata > Actinopteri > Gobiiformes > Gobiidae > Periophthalmodon > Periophthalmodon schlosseri. The sequence goes on along the minus strand of KN484328.1, from coordinate 39,133 downwards.
GTCAACCATCAGCTTGTCCAGTCAGAGCTCTATCAGAAGCTTCTGAGGAAACACATAAACAACAGCAAGACAGACACAGGTAATGTTTTAGGTCGTTTTCACATGTTCCTGCGCTCTGTGGCCTGGTCCCAGCACGTACTAGATTTAGTGCTGTTTACTTCAGTTTTGGGTCAGTCTTAATCACATGTACCACACATCATTCACACCGAACACTCACCATGAGCCACATGAGAGTCCCATCAGTTGATCGCCAAACTTATTTCTATGGCAACGAGCTTCAAGTGAACAGAGCCGTGTGAATACGCATGCGCTCACTTCCCAGGCGCGATACGCAGTGATCTTTTCTTTCACCTGTGGCTAAATACTCCATGAGGACTGAGTGGCGCTGGTGACAGTAGAGAAAAAGCTTTTTGAACAGCACAGACAGACCCAGTCTTACCTGTGCAGACAGAGGCAGGAGGAGACATGTCACTGATATTAAGATGATCCAAACTGTGGTCGGTCTCTTTCACACACACACCAGATCCAGGAGCCGCTACAGGAACACTGGTTTCTAGTACTCTCGGAGCGGCAGTTTGCTGCGGTCCAGTGTTGGGTTCACGGCGGTTAAAGCACTCAAGGCAAATGGCTTTTACGTCAACCTAAGTAGTGTCAGTGTGAAAACGACCTTAGCATGTGTTTCTATGAGGGTACCTAGTACCAGGACCATGTAGTGCCAAGTCAGTTATTCAAGCCTTTTTATATACATGTAGGACTCAGTGCACTTGTGGAGAGGTTGACTCTAAAGACTTCAGGTCCTTTTGCTAATACCCACCAAATGACAACAGCTGGATTAGAAAAAGAGAATCTGTCTGTAAAGTATACAAGCCCCAAAACAGACTCCCTATCAATGCCTCCACTGTTGGACCTTCCCCAGGTAACATGTTACATTCTTGTAAACAGAATTATGTACATACTTTGTTTATATAAATACAAACTTTCTTTTTCAGACGGGTCAAAACATGGACGTGTTTGTGCCTGTGGCCTGTCATCCCGGATACTTTGTGCTGCAGCCATGGCAGGACCTGCACAAACTTGTGGTGTTGATGGGTGAAATGGTTCTATACTACAACAAAACATCCAAGACTGGCTCACAGACAGAAATCAAGAAAGCAGAGGTCTATGCAGCTAAAGTTGACAAAAAGTTAGTTAATTGCAATTATCCTGTTGGTCCTGATATTGCAGAAAAACATACATTTGTACTTTGTACTACACTTGTTTTTCCTTAAAGCTGGCATCGGGTGCTTGTCAAAGGAATTCTATCAAACGGGTTGATTTCTATCTACGAGTTGGACCATGGCAAACATGAGTTGGTCCGAAGCACAGCAATTCAACCTCTGATTGAACAATTTCGACAACTGCCTTTCCAAGCTATAACAGCTCAACTGGCAGGTGGGTTTAGTAGTTTATTTTTATGTATATCTATACTGGATTTTAAGTGTATGCCAGGCCTAGAGCACCCCTCCTCTTGTTTACGGTACATTTATTTTCTTTTATTTTCTTCAGGGGTGTCACAGCTCCAATGGTCCGAAGAGGCGTCCATGGTGTTCAGAAATCATGTAGAGAAACGTGCGCTGGTCGCTCAGGTGGACAGTGTCCAGGAGGCTCCAGACGTCAGGGCTGCGCTGTGGGAGCGCAGGCTCAGTGTGTATCTAGTGGACACAACAATGGAGGACAGAGACCTGTGGATTCATACCATCATGGCTGATATTGGTGGTGAATTGACCATGGCAGCTTAGGGTTACAATGTACTGTTTAAAATATTCAAAGACCTAAATTGTGCTGATAAGCAGCTACTTGTTTGTAAATTGAATTTTCTTGAAAAGGTAATCACTAATATTCCTTGGAAACGTTGACAAAAGATATTGTTTTGTGTTTTGCCATTTTCTGTAAATTGACGATTTTTTTGTGACTATTGCATGTGTTTGCACACCCGTGTGTTGCATGTGTTATTTGTTCCTTTGCATGCAGTTGTGTGGGACTTAAATTTGTCTGTAAATATTGTTATTCAGCGCCAAGTAACTAAACTAATCCCTATACTTTATCCCGATTTAAACCACTCTGAACAAAACTGTTAAAAGTATTTTACCTAAAATAAGCAAAAAATTGTTCTATTAAAAAAGGATTCCCGTTGAAGTTGAGTTGCTGTCCTCGAGCGTTCATCCTGCTCCGGCTGCTCCCGTCCCGTTGTTTTGCTCTGGTTTCGCTCGGTGTCGGTCTATTCTATGACATCAGCAGAGTGACAGGGCAGCCGCGCGGGGGGCAGGCAGGAGGAGGATCTTCGCCTCCATAAGTTTAGTTTGCCCTTAGTGGGAGATGAGATTCAGTCGCTGCGCTTTCAACTAAAGCAGACCTGGACAGAAATGGCCGATGTTACTTGCTGAATTTAGGACCACAGCGCGGCCTGGGGCCCGACCGGCGCAGTTTTGAGACACTGGTTCGTGCATTGGAAGTAGAGCCGCTTTAGCGTCTGGAGTCCTCTCGGCTCTGGAGGAAACCATATCTGGTCAAAGTATTCGTCCTGTCACCCGGCGGGACGCCCGGCTATAAATAGTGCTGGAGGAGGTACGGAAATGCATGTACAACTTACAATGAAGTCTGTAATAGAGGCAAATGAGTGAAATACATGAGACTTGTACATGGTGTGTGTAACTTTGAAATGTTGAAAAAAGTTGCTCCTCAGCTGCTCTCGGTTAAAGTTTGTGCGTAAGGGTAGTTTCCATCAAACAAAGGATGGATCTTGTTTTATTGGCTGTTGTGGTTTTCCCTTTTAAAGCCGTATGTCCTCTGTGCGCGTCAAACCCGGTCTTTACTCAGATTCTCTTTACAGTTTGATTAAAAGCTCATAATGAACGAGTGCGTCTTTGACAGATGACAGTGAGCCTCTGGCGGCTGTGACATCATGTGACCTAATTTCACTAATTTATGATCTCACTACAGAAGTGTCACCAGTGTTTGAATTATAGGCTGTTAGAAAGCAATTTATACGAATAACCTACTATATGGTTTGTAATAGGCTGTCTTGAATTTTGGCTTGTGAACTTGCCTACAAGAAATGTTTGTGAAGAGGCCAAAAGTTAAATCCTTGTTTTTGGCCCAATTTGATCCTTTCTGTGCATTAAAACTTACTTTATTTTCTACTTATATAATAGACTTCATTGGGCTCAAACTAAACTCCTTTATCTGCAAATGCCTTATCTCTTCGACTTGCACTCGTTTACGTCTCTTTCACACACCACTGACTTGAATAATGTGTGTGCTATTCTTAGAGACAGGGATCGCTGTGAGGGTGCTGTGCTCTTTTGTGACCTGTGGACACTGTTGGACTTCATCAGAGGCTCTTCCAGAAGACTTGCTGTGCTATCTGGCACTGAGCCGGCCTCTTCATCTTTGGAGTTTGTCTTCTGGTGAAGCCTAGACAAAGCAGAGCACAACAACAGCACGCAAAATCTCCACTTAGGAGGTGAGCCAAAGCAAACGTTCATTTGTAAAGTGTAAAGCTGAAAGGTGCAGTATGTAACTTTTAAGGTGGAGGGCACGCCACCTGATTCTATGTGCAGATGTTATTAATGTTCCACACTATGGCATTATCTATCTCCATGGAGACAAGCAGGCAACTCCACCGGTCGTAAGGTGTTTTTAAAGCAAAAAAAACCACTGTACCTGTATTGCCTATATGAATAAACGTAAGACATATTAGTTTAATGCCTCTGTGGAATACTCCTGGCAAAGCAACAACGTCTTCATGGAGAGAAGCAGGTGGTGGACTCTTCCCACAAGACAAGTTAGATACTGCACCTTCAAATGTACAAAAGGAGTGTGAAAAGTAGTTTTAGGCCTTGTGGACAGTTTGGGCTTGTTGCAATTGCTCTGCGTTTGATGCTGTGACCCACAAATGCTTGACCAATGGTGACTGTCAGACCAGATAACAGATCTGTCCACACCACCAGCTGAGAATCTGGAACAGAGAGAGTACGCATTTGAACCAGAGATTTGGTTTATCTTTGGTTGACTTTTAAGTGTTGAGAGAAAATAAGCAGAGACGCTCTGACATCTTTTCACAGCAAAAGAGGTCAGTCACAGGATACAACCCAGGCTATGGAGTGTTCGTTTATACTTGCAATTGTGCATAGGCTGAGTGTTAGCTCCTGTCATATTTGGAGAAAATAAAAGGCAAATGGCTGTTTAACTCCTTTGTTATAATAGAATAGTATTCACACATTTATCCAATGTAATATTTTTTTGGAATGGCCTGAGTAAACTTCTGAATCAGAAAAGACACCAAACGGCCACTAATGCAAAATCTCAAGTGCCGGACACAGTGACTTGGACATAAAGTACACACACGTACGTTGACTTACACTAATTAATGTCAATAATTAGCAGTGGTGGATGAAGTATTCAATGTTGTTACTTAAGTAAAAGTACAGATACAGAGGTAAAAAGTTTCATACAAGTGTTGTTAATTTAAATAAGTGTTAAATGTAGTGATATTGATTAAAAATTATAGATATTTTGGTCAACAGTAGCAATATGAATCAATGTCTTATTTTTTCTTATGAATTTTGTGTGTTTATTTTTGTTTGCTCAAAGCTGACGCTTGAACTCGAAAACTTTAGTCAGGATGTTACCACGAACATGGTAAAAATAACCCCTCAAATCATATGAAAAATACTTTTTACTTTTCAGTCCTGTTCAAAAATGTAGTGGAGTAAAATGTACAGATGTAGTGAAGTAAAAGTAAAAAGTATCCACTGTAAAATGTACTTAAGCAAAGTCCAGATACCTAAAAATTCTACTTAAGGACAGAACTTTACTACTTCTACTTCGTTACCTTCCACCATAGCATTAGATAATGTTTTAGTTGCTACTGTGCCACAGCATCTTTTCAACAAAATAAAGTGTTGCATCTCAAAAAAGGTTGAAAAGCACTGGAAGAGCTAAAGCATTCTTTCTTTTACATAAATCTTTTAGTAAAGTTAATGCCTGGACCCCTGCTCAAATGTAGTGAGTCATGTGCGTGAGATAGATTTGAAGTTATGATCACACTGTATAATTGAATACAAGCTACACCACTTTACTTTAGTTCTCCTTCACTTGTTAGTCCACACTCACTGTCAGAACTGTCTGTAATGGCTTTTCAATACATCATGGAGGACGTCTAATGTAAAAAGCGTGGAAGCTATTTTCTGGCGATCACTGAAAGAAATTGAACAGAGTAATACATGTGACTAGTAACAAATAACATTGACAATGAAAAAATATTACCCTGGATCCCACATGGCCTACTATACGTTTTTATTGTGTTTTGTAGAGCTTCAGGCTCTTGGCTGCCTTTGCACATCTAGAGGGGGGTGAGTTCCATCCATACCATTTTATATCGTTTCTCAACTCATACTTTCCATTACACCAAATCTGATTTATTTTTCTCTACTTCTACCTTCAGATATCCTTGGGGCCCTCTTCCGACCCCCATATTTATAGTGTTATCTTCTCACGGGGGGTTACCAAGGTAAGACAGTCATTTTAGTGTCTTTGGTGTATATTAGATCCAGATTCCACTTGTTCGACTCAACCTTGTGTTTCCAGGTGCACCGTCCGTCATGTCGGTGATAAGGAAGGAGATGGAAAAGTACCGGGATATTGATGAAGATGAGCTGCTGAAGAAACTGTCAGAGGAGGAGCTGCAGAGATTAGAGGACGAGCTAGAGGAGCTGGATCCCGATGTGAGTGAGACATAAGGAAAATATATTTTACAGTGTGTGAAGGAAGTGAGTTGTTATTTGTGAAAGTGGAGAGCTGGTTATTTAAAGCCTGTCAAAGTGTGTCAGACCAAAGATGTTTTAATTCCCCTAAAGCCCCTTAATAATGAATGGCAGTAGCGTAAATATTTTCTGTACTATTAGTGCAGTGGCAGCTGATAATACATCATTTGAACCCAGTTCTTTTTACGTTCACCACCAGAACAAATTCATCTTTACAAATAACAATACAGTAAAAAACAGTGGTGGAAAGTACGGAAGTAATTTACGTTCACCACCAGAACAAATTCATCTTTACAAATAACAATACAGTAAAAAACAGTGGTGGAAAGTAACGAAGTACAAGTAGTAAAGTACTGTACTCAAGTAGAATTTTTATCTATCTGTACTTTACTTAAGTAAATTTTACAGTAGATACTTTTTACTTTTACTTCACTACATTTGAGAGCAGTATCTGTACTTTCTACTCCACTACATTTTTTAACTGGACTGAAAAGTAAAAAGTACTTTTCATATGATTTGAAGGGTTATTTTTGCCATATTTGTGGTAACATCCTGACTAAAGTTTTTGAGCTCAAGCTTTGGCTTTGAGCAAACACAAAATAAAATAAAATACACAAAATTCATAACAAAAATTAAGAAATTGATTTGTATTGTTTCTGTTGACCAAAATATGTATCATTTTTTAATCAGTATTGCTACATTTAACACTTTAACAAATTAACAACAATTGTGTGAAATACTATTACTTTTTACTCTAAAAGTACATTTTTAATATGATACTTTTACTTGAGTAACTTTTTACCTCTGTAGCTGTACTTTTACTTACGTAACAAAATTGAGTTCTTCCACCACTGACAGTAACTAGATATGTTTGTTATCACTTTTTAAGTTTATTTAGGCAATTCATTTAAACTATAAACATTTTCAGATGTTGAATACTAACATTGTCTGAGAGAATCTGGTACATTACAGACTCTAACTATACAACACTATAAGTACACCTTAACTTCCTTAGCCTTAGTAAGCGTTAAGCCGTTATGTGGACTGGTCGTTTTGTGTGTTATTCAGTTGTTTAGATGTGCGCAGTGCAGAGCTCATACCTGTTGGTTTATTCCCGCAGCAGTGATATCTTTTGTTTGGATGTCCAGTTACTCATAAAGAGGGTGCAATCCCCCACAATGCCAACAGGATGAGTGAGAGAGAGCAGGACTAGCGCGTGTGTTAGCTCATAGCATCCGCACGCCTGATGCCAACAGTGAGTGGGGCCGGTGGAGACTCTAGTGACGCGCGTACAATAAACCGGCCCAGCTGCTGCGCCCCGGTTGTGTCTGTTTATGGGATGTGCATACTGTATGTCACAACAGCTAAGTGCCCATTTGGTTTAGAGCATCGTGAACCTTTTTGGCAGAGCGGCTCACATCACTTCCAGTAAGCCTCTGAAAACAGTCCAGTCATCCAGAACAGTGCATTCAGCTGCTGTTGTTGTTTAAGATGGGTTCAGTCATAGCTGGATTTAGCATCATCCACTAGACTCACTTGAAGTGCTTGGGTTTGACTTTTTCACTGCATCCTCCAGGAGTTTAGTTGTCTCAATCATATCTCGCCTGTATGGATGTATTGGTACATTTAGGAGTCTGATTGGGGCTGTGCAATTAACATTTTTATTAAATCGAGATCTAGTATTTTCAAACCTTGAATGATCAGCTCGGGGCTTTTAATGGAGAAGTCTAAAGCTAATCCTCTGTCAGTTATAGTGTGTTGCTTGGAGCAGGAAATTAATTGGATTTAAAAAAATTTAAACGATGTCATCTAGTTTAAGTTCAAGAAATGAACACTGATAAACTCACGATAAAAAATTGAAAACCATAAGCGATCAATTAATAAAAAAAACTAAAACAAAACAAAAAACATGCAGATATATCTTTTTATATGATTCCTAAATATAGGCCTGTCACGATAATTACTATATCGACTTATCGTTCAGTACATGAAAGCAGGAACTATATATTTTCAGGCTCAAAATTTATCGTGTGTACATTTGTAAAAGTAGATTTGGGGTATTTTTGTTGTAAAATGCTAAGATTTGAGCTGTAGAGAGATGAAAAAATAACGTCTGTGGCTAATTATGAGTTCATTCTGCTATTTACTTGTTGCAGCTCAGACCTTTTAATGGTACTGTCTATTTAAAAATGGTTTATTGGGATTATCTTGCATTATTGTTATTGTATCAGTGGCATAAAATAGTTTCATTGTTGTCATTTTTCGCAGTATATATCTGTAGCAGTATACCGTGCTTCAAAGTTTGTTAATAGTGTAGTAGCGTAGTGTCTCGTGTTAAAAATACCACGGTGGCAGCATTATCTGGAGTAGAGGAGTAGAGATAGAGTAACTATGTGACATGAAACGTTCGTCAGCAACACGATTATATTCTGGGCTTTGCTAATAATAAAATGCTAATAATAATAACTCATATACGGTACTGTTGACTGAACCTTTAACAACTGCCGCTGAAACTATCAACATGACACAAAAAGCCTGCTGCAAAAACATCTTTACTTTCACTACCAAGGACCACACCACAACAATGGCACACGATAAAGATATTTATTGATTAATTGAATAGATGTGGAGGCTGGATAGAGACTCAGGATGGGGCTTTGTCTCAAGCTGGAGGGGAGCAGGAGGAGGCGTGGTCCTGCTCCTGAATCTCAGTCAATCATATTAACTCCATTTATGAATTGTCTATTTATTTTTTTTAATTTTTTGTCTAGAAATCATTTGGAAAGTTGTGAAAAGCGAAGACAAACACAGACATGAACACTGATATAAAAGTTGTCTTGAGAGCGCTGAGTGAACAGATAAGATTTGAAGCTAAATGTAGCGCCCTTTAGATTTGAGCGTTGTAACAGGCTTAAGATGCCAACTGTGCAGTGTAGAGTTTAATGTAGGTGAAGCGGAGTAGTAGCATTGCACTTTAAGCCTGTGTTTTCCAACCAGGGCTGCAGAGATACTGGGGGGTTTTGGAATGGTTTCAGGTTTTAAAATGAACCGAAACTGTAGCATTTGAATGAAAATAAATTGCGGATTCTTTAATGACGTTTTGGCGGATTTTGGACACCAGTAACATTAAAACAAAAATTCAATAGTAATTGAGAATATGCTAAAAAGTAAAGTAAACCTGTTTATTTGTACCTGAGTTAGGGGATACTTGGAGGGTGAGACAAAGCTTTAGAGGTACTCAAGACTAGGGATGGGACAATAAACAATAATATCGTTTATTGTGATAAAAAGGGTTAGCAATAATTGTTCGTGGGACTTTTTATATAATCGTGATAATCGCCAACAAAGATAATTGCCTTTATATCACCAGAATTTGCAGAAAAAAATGACTCAAAAAGGAGTCAACAAAAGGGCCAAGAATTGGAGCCTCTTCCTATTAATTTGTATTAGAAGGGGGCCCATGTGAGGTTTATTGCCCCGGGCCCAAATTTCAGTCGACGGCCCTGCTTGTCCATATTATTCTCTGCTAAAGCGTAGTTGTTTTCACTAATAACAAAGTACAATACTATAACAGTTGTTTAAACATGGAACTTATTCATAATATTAAAATTATAATGATTCATGTCTATAACATTTTTAAACTGTCAGCAACTTGATTATCATGATATGATCGTTTATCGCAATTATTTTGGCCATGATCGTCGCACAAAATTTCAATATCGTCCCATGCCAACTCAAGGCAAAAAAATGAAAAATGAAATAACAACTCTTATTTCAAAATATTAAATTGGAAAAAACTAAAATTGTTTTTCAAAGCCGTTTTTTATTATTATTTTTCAGAATGCCTTGTTGCCAGCTGGGTTACGGCAAAAAGACCAGACGAAGAAAGCTCCGACAGGAACATTTCAGAGAGACAACCTTATGGCTCATCTGGAGAAGCAGGCCAAAGAGCATCCAGACAGAGAGGATCTGGTGCCCTTCACTGGGGAGAAAAGAGGTACCACCATCTGAGCCGACCACATCACACACACAACTAGTCAAAACTTTGGACACACCTTCTCATTCAATGTTTCTTTGTTGCTTTCTACATTTTATATACACACAGAACACATGAAGTAAGACATATGGAATTATTTAACAAAGAAAAAATTAAATAAGTCTACAAAATATTTTTATTTAAATATTCAAATCCTCAAAGTAGCCACCCTTTGCTTTGTCGAAAAAGATTTAGTAGTTATTTCTTTACAACATAATTCCATATATCTTACATCATATATTTGTTGTCTTCTGTATGTATATAAAATGTAGAAAGTAGTAAAAATAAAGAAAAAAAAACATTGAATGAGAGGGTGTGTCCAGACTTATAGATGCTTGGACTTTTTTTCCTCTTCTGATACTGATGTCGATATTTTGGCTTTAAGTATCTGCCGATATCAACCGATACTCGGGCAGAGACTGAAAGAATCATTTATTTGCTTAAACACAAACAGCATAAGATAAAACATGACGACAGAACACCTTTATAAGAATACAAGTTTAATATTATGAGACATTTTGGGCCAACATTAGCTAGTAAATTATTTTATTATGCCAATTTATAGACCAAAATGGGATATCGGCCGAACCGATATCTGGAAAGCCAATATCCAATCCACCAAAATTTCAATATTGGCGCCTATATCGATACTAGTACCGGTGCATCCCTATCCAAACTTTTGACTGGCAGTGTATTTGCAAATGTGTGGGAATCTAAAATGTTCAAGTCTTTGTAGTTTTTAGAAATCTCCTTCAGAATTTCCCCATTTAGACACTGTTTTGCTGTATTTAATTGCACGTCACCGGCTGAATAATATTTCGACAACAATTGCACACAATCTCACCGAGTAATGCCTCACTCTGCAGTTTCTATTTGCACCTGTCACGATTTTTTACTTCGAGAAAGAGTTTATTAAATGAATGTCTAAAACTTAGGATAATGTGGCTTCCCCCGAGTAACGTAATAATGATGGATAACAAGAGGTGAGAGCGGGACAGAATTCTAGTCAAGATAAATGCTCTTTTTGTCATACGAAGATAAGAACAGCTAAATGAGAAAAAATTACACTTTAATACATAATCTATGCGTTTTAAAAGCGTTTTGTTGGTTAATAATTAATACAGAAACTAGTGATGGGACTTTCGGCTCCATTGTGGGAACTGAATCTTTTAGATCTGTTCTCTTCAAAGAGCCATTGAAAAGACTGGCTCTTTTACTATTTATTTATATGACAGAAGCCAATATGAGAACTCATTTTAGCTACAAACTAATCACAGAAAGAAATGATTTGTTTAAAATGGTTCAAACTGAGAGTGGGAGAGTGTTTATCCTTTTGAAATTATGAAAACCTAAATCAAATGTTGCACTACAATAATAACAGGCTAATCATTTTTAAAAACTAACTGTTATTATGATGTTTTTATGCACAAATCTCTCGTGTCGCTTGCTTCTGCTTCAGCTTCCTGTTTCTTGTGTTGGTTCAGCGTGAATCAGTAAAAAATGCATAAAAATTGGATAGAAAAAGGTTCGGATCTTTTAAAAAGATGAGATCCGTTTTCATCTGCTCACGTTAAGGAACCGTTCAGAAGAGCCGACTCATTCACGAACGTCACATCACTAACAGAACCTACTTCGTCCAATTAGGAACAGCGATCACTAATATTCATGGGGAAACAATTGCCTGACTCAATGCACCATGACAAGAAATCAGCTGTCAGGGATAATCAGAGTGAGTTGTTTCATCCGAGTGGCAGAAAAGACTGAAATGTACAGGGTTAAGAACTCAAACTGACTCACGTTTTGAAAATCAGGTACATGCTCGTTAATAATGTATTTTTACAGTTTCCATCTTTCACATAAATTAGGCTTTATTCATGTCTATCACCAGAGTGGAGCCATGTGGTGTGGAAAGCATCACCTGCCACCTTCCTCTCCTCTGTCTAAATATATCTCACAATTACTCTCCCCAAATCGCTAACGAGTCACGCGGCGCCGTCCAGTCAGCCAGAGCGTGATGATAGATGGTGGTCAAATGCGGCAAGTGCTTTCAGACCATTCAACGCTTATGTAACAGGGCAATACAATAGAATCTATGGGTTTACCGTGTGCTTTTACAATTCAAACTTGCCCGATACTGTAATGTAACGTGTATTAATGTGTTAATGTGTTAAACAGGGAAAGCATGGGTTCCCAAGAAAAGAGTGGACCCCATCATAGAGTCTGTGGAGCTGGAGCCAGAGCTGGAAGAGGCGCTGGCGAGTGCTACTGATGCAGAACTGTGTGACATCGCAGGTAAAAAACACAGAATATACAGGCCAGTTTATTTGTACTGCAGAGGTTGTGGTAAATCTGTCCATGTACATTATATTAAAAGTCCTGTATTACACAAAATGACTTCTTGTGAGCTTTTACCCATGTTAGAATGTTGTTACCTCATTAAAAACATACCTGGAGTTGTGTTTTGTTTCATTCACACATGTTTGAGTTACCCTTTATAATTAATCTGTCTACATCTCCAAAGCCCCAAATGCTGTGTTCCACCTTGTGATGTCATGAAGTGCTAGTTTTCAAGTCAACGGCTACCTTTTATCTTTTGTTCAGTAGAGATAGGCAATTCCAGGGCTGAAATTACCCAAATGATTCTAGTGAAGGTGTATGGAGTTTAAAAACACAGTGCAGCACTTCCTGTATTACCACATGACATCACAAGGTGGAACAGCATGTTTTCAGTTTGAGAGAAGAACTCGGCCTAAAAATGCAGGGTTTGTGTGTTAAACATGTGTGAATGATACAAAACAGAACTCCAGGTGTGTTTGTGATGAGGAAACAACATTATAACATAGATCAGAAAATAGCGTAATATAGGACCTTTAAACTTGTATTATGTTTTGTTCTAAGGTTGTCAAAAAAAATTCAATACTGAATAAAAATGATGATCACAATATTTGACATTTTATTAATATTTTTTATGATTTTGAATCTATTTCAGAACTATTATAATATGGCGTGGTAATATTAAAAAAAAAACTCCTATTGTTTTGTGTTGATATATAAAAATAATGTTTTATTATTATGGTGATGTTAAAATCTGTATCAAGCATCAAGGCTTCCTTAGTGTCAATCAGGCCTGTCATGATAATTACTGTATCGACTTAACGTTCAATATAAAGCTGGAACAATATATTTTGGGGCTCAATATTTATCGTGGGTATATTTTTGTGCAATATTGGGAAAATTTGTGTTATTTTTGTTGCTGCAGAGGGTTGAAAAAGTAACTGCTCTGGGTAATTATTACTTAATTATGCTGTTGTGTCAGTGGCATAAAGTAGTTTCACTATTATCGTTTATCGCAATATTTCTCTGTAGCGAGATATCGTGCTTCAAAATGTGTTATCGTGACAGGCCTAGTATCAACATCAAGGTTTAATTAGTTTGATGACAACACTACAGTCTATGAGATTTTAGACATTATGAAGTAAACATCTTTCCATTATTGCTTATATAGAATAAATAACCAGCCATTGTCCACTTTACTCCCACATCACATTTATAGTTGCAAGTATTAAGTATTAAGATCCCCTCAACAGCTCTTAATGTTCAACAGCTCTTAATGTTAAATTGACCTTCTCCTTGTGGTCTAACCTGCTGTACATGTCCTCCAGCTTCACCTCCACCCTCCTTCACTCCTCCATCCTCCATCCTCCCTCCTGTAACAGACCTCTGTGTTTGTTAGCACCACTCTGGTATCACATCACCTGCTCCACAGTATGCCTAGCCTTGCTCATCGTGTCTGCTCCACACTTAACTTGCATGTAAACCTCCAGCTTGAATGTAACTGAAATGTGACATGCTAATATGTGCATGAGAAAGGTTTATGATTATGCAGAATGTTATGAATCAGTTGGTCCATTGGGGACACAAATAAAGAGAAGTTGAATTCTTAGGTTAATAAGTCCTATTAAATGTAGCATGATAACTTTAATTGTAAACGAACTGCTTGTATAAGTTGTATTCGTCGTGTTGGCAAGAATCATATGCATGTAGAGAGAAAATGTCTTATTTAAATTATCCACAGACGAGTAGCTCCTGATAATTTGAAATAGTTTAATTGCTTGCTAAATCTTTCTGCATAGAAGCTTTGTTTTCATTAACTTTGCATTAGGTCCAAAACATTGTAATTTTCTCTTTCTTGCAGCCATCCTGGGCATGCACACTCTAATGAGCAATCAGCAGTACTACGAAGCCCTGGCCAGCAGCACCATTGTGAACAAGCAAGGACTGAACAGTATGTGACACTTGTATGATTGAAAACCCATATATTCAAGCTTACATTGACCTTCTTCGGCCCCGCCCACTTTTGCCTCTAAATGCTACTAAACCGCACTTTCTTTGTGGTGGCACTTAGGGTTAAGCAGAAATCCCATTAATTTCAATGGAAACTTTGGGAAAAGTTTTGCCACGAAAAACTGATTTGAAGTGGGTTGATTTGTATAAAACGTTCTATGTTCATGTGACCAACAAGTCAACACTGCACTGATTTTCTCGAGGCTTTAAAACAGCTCTCTAGTCCCTATAGAATTTCTTTACTGTCAAGATCGGCAGCCCCATGCAAAATAATACAACCAGAATGACAATGACAGCGACTGGATATGGCCCTTGCCCCAAACAGGGTAACGTCATCTAAATCTTCACTTGTACAGGAGAATACTCTGGTTTGTGAAGCCAACTATTTTAAGCATAAACCATACAGCTTGTTAAAATGGTAAAACTAGGTTAACTTTAACATCAAATTATTGGGAATTAAGTGTTGTCCACTCTATACAACATTTTCCGAGAATCCATTCTGTAAACAGAGTAATGTTGAAGTGAAATAGTGAGCTCTATCATACACAACCCATTTTAATGAGCCGGTGGTTTACACAGCACAGCGGCTATAGGCGAACTCGTGGTCTAAACAGGGAGAGCGACAGGACCAGTTCATGTAAACACTGGCAGATACAAAACAAGATGGTGACGCTAACAGAAACACTGATGTACAGAACACTTTGTAAAACGTGTTTGGATAATCCAGACAGCTTTATCCAGTGACTGTTTGTGCTTTGTTTTACAAGTACACGCAAGAGGCAGTAGTTTTAGTCTCATATTACTTTTGACTTTTGTCAAAATTTTGCACAGAAGCTAAGCAAGGCCAGGCCTGGTTAGTACTTGGATGGGAGACCGCTGTGAATATCAGGTACCACAGTGGGGCACCACTGGCAAAAAAACTGTTGTTGTGTCCTTTGGCAAGGCACTTCACCCACATTGCCTAGTATGAATGTGGTGTGTGCGTGTCTGTTAGGGGTGGTCAGAGGGGTCGATGGTGCAAACTGGCAGCCTCGCTTCCAGCATTCTGCCCCAGGGCAGCTGTGGCTACAATAGTAGCTTACCACCCAAGTGCGGAGTGAAAGAATAATACACTGTAAAGCGCTTTGGGCGTCTTGAAAGGCGCTATATAAATCCAATGTATTATAATTATTGTCTTGCATTTATTTATGTTTTTATGTTTAAAAATACATTGAAAAACATGCATTCTTTACTGTGAATGAGCTCACCTCTTCACAGATCTGACCTATAAAATGGCCCAGGGTGTCAGAGTGATGAAAAAAAGCACCAATGTCATACCAATTAATTCAACAAAATATGATATCCTCTGAATGGTCAAACGCCACCTATAAACAGGAAGTCAAAACATCAGTCAATGGAGATAGATAAATTAAAGCCATACTGTGCAACATTCCAGGTACAAATAACATGGAGACGACATGTGACAGACTCTCCCTCAAACATAGCGCACCTTTAATGTCTCTGATTAGAAGTAAAGCCACATGACTGGAGTGTTATAGTTTTTAATAGTGAGTTTTGAATTGGTAGTACTTTTAAAAATGATTACTAGAACTACTGAGGCTACTGAATATTTTTACTGCTATTTGACTTACAATAATGTCTGTGTAGGTGTGATCCAGTGCACTCAGTATAAACCTGTCCCAGACGAGGAGCCCAACTCGACCGATGTGGAGGAGACTCTGAAGAGAGTGAAGAGGAACGACCCTGAGCTAGTGGAGGTCAACCTCAACAACATCAGGGTAAGTGGCACGACACGAGCCTTCAAAATAGATCTAATAACCTTATAGATTATCGTTCTATTTCTTTACCCAGAACATCCCTATCCCGACACTTAAGGCCTACGCTGAGGCACTGATGAAGAACACTGTAGTGGAGAGGTTTAGCATCGTCGGCACCAGGAGTAATGACCCAGTAGCATTTGTAGGTCACAGTTAATTCATGCTAACAGTATACAAGGCTAAGAAATGTATTAATTCAAATGTGTTCTTTTCAGGCACTTGCAGAAATGCTACGAGTAAACACTACCCTAAAAAGCCTCAACGTGGAATCTAACTTCATCACAGGGGCCGGCATCATTACACTAGTCGAGTCACTGCAGTTCAATACAACACTACAGGAGCTTAAGATAGACAATCAGGTAAATTATATTTTAATTTGACTTCTAGCTTCAAGAGTAACCGCATCTATATCAGGCCAACACCTATTCTTTGCATCTCTTTGCTTTTCATTGTCCTTTCATCCTTTTAATAAATAGATTCACACCACCAGAAATGATACATAGTCCACCCGTAAAAACTCGAGCCTGACCAAAAACCAAATCACAATCTGGAACTCTGGGACTCTGGGACGCTATCGACAACAATTATGACATATGCCTCTCTGATGTACTTGTTGCTAACCTTTTCCATTCTTGTACTTCCCAAAGTGAACCCCAACAACCTAAGCTCTATCTCCTGTATGTCTCTGTACCTCAGAAAACTACAAAAACAATATTTCATAGCAATAGAAGGTTGAATGCGTGTATGAAAATGAAGTTTGCCACTTATTCTAGTAGCTTCTTTTGTTCTTGTGCAGTTCTGCTAAGGCTTAAATATGTCTCTGAAGAAAGTAATTTAGAGTAAACAGTTGTTGTTGTTGTTGTTGTTGTTGTTGTTGTTGTTGGTGTTAGTTACAGTGTAGTTAACTTCTTCAGTTGATAAGAATTCAACCTTCTTTTCCTATGGACCCTACCTGGACGACAGAGGGTATACACACAGAATACCCATTTATGTGCATTTTGCAACAGTCCAAGTATTCTCCCACATTATGTAATAGTACACGTGCATCCTTTTTTCTTTCTCACACTAGAGCCAACCATTAGGTAACAAGGTGGAGATGGAGATCGCTGCCATGCTGGAGAAAAACACGACTTTGTTAAAGTTTGGCTACCACTTCACTCAACAGGGTCCTCGCCTCAGAGGATCCAACGCTATGATGAACAACAATGACTTGGGTACGTAGTTCTACTTTAGTACAAAACACATATTATGATCTTATTCACTCCAGATATCCATATTTAGTATTGGTTGTAATGTGTTTGGCATTGAGCTCTATTAAGTTGGACTCTCAATCTTCACTACATCTTGTTGAGTGCACCCTAATCAGCTTTTCACAGACGAACAGCAGTGATCTCATCGGCCTGCAACTTTCGTTTTGAGCCAGAAAACCAAGCCAAACACAACACAACAGTGCCTTCTACACTCATGACATCAGCACTTAGAGGGGGAATAGCAGGGTTTATAAATGGCTAAATAAAGTGAGGTAATATGTCTCATCTTGGTTGCATCCTGATTTGTCCTTCGTCGTTTGAAGCCCGGGTCGTCAGGTCAGAGGCAGACGGCTCCATCACGTTCACTCTGTCTGTCCCGGAGCTGGAGAAAGCCTTCGGGAAAAAGTTCAAGTCTAAAACTAAGTACAAAAAATATTCTGAAAAATATCTTTTTTTCCTTCTGCCAACATCTTGAGCTGGATCTACTGCCATCTTCAGCCCTGTCAGATTACAGTTTCTCCTCAACGCACAATGATACAGATTCTCTCTCCTTTTTCTCACCATCTGCTCTCTCAAAGCATCTGGGTGACTCTTGTGCCAAGAAACAAGGATTTTTTTTTTTTTTTACTCAAAATGATACTATTTACATAAAAGGCAACATTTAAACAATACATGAGATATACATACATCAGACTGAAACTCACATGTTTAAACAAATATTAGATTCAAAGTAATAACCTGTTTGATACAACGGGTTAAGTATATATGGTGCCAGTGGCTGATTGCTCTGGTTACCTCTAGAAAATTATACAAAATGCGATTATTGTAATATGAATATTACATTGAAATATTAAGTTATTATTTGTTTTTGTCTAAAGAACAGCTCCCAAAACGGATCCAAGTATTTTGTTGACTGGCAAACTAGAGCTCCAGCCACAAAGAGGGAACACATGCATTTGAATTAGCTTAGTTTGCAGGAGAGGGCCTTGGCAGACAGAGTTGTGTGTTTTTCACTGCTTCAACTATTTGCTGTCCTGAGTGTCCACTATTTATTCTTTTAAGACTTTAAATATTTCAGCTATCTGATCTTGTACAGTGCTGCATATTTCTGTTCTACACTTGAATTGTCCTGTCATTTTCCAAAATTAAATGTCAACAATGTGGACTGTACTAATGGCCCAAATATGTCTTTGTATTTTCTTTGCAGTAAGAAAGAGAAGGCTTGAGGGAGGACCCATTTTCCCCAAATGTCGAACAAATGTTTAAAAATCAGGACTCCAGATCTGTGCCACCTCCTTCCAAATGTTTCAAACTTTGCAGGTTTCTGATGACTTACCAACGGTGCCTTAAACATTGTCTTTAAGTGTAGCACACAGAAGTGTTGTATTTGTGCAGTGTTCATTTAGTCGACTTAAGTGTCATTGTTTGAGTTATTTCAATGGAGCGAAAACTTGACTTATTGCCTGTGGCATAGCTAAGCAGGGTTTATTCTCCATTAAACAAGCACAATGTTCACACTTAGCCAGCCTCTTTAAAAGTATTTAAACTCTACAATATGCTGTAATGTGCCTTTTTGAATGTGTGCCACAAGCTGCACACACAGGTGTATTTATTTGTAGACACATCGACATGAAGTAAAAACTAGTAAACAAAAACAAGAAATCTACAATCATCTAGAAAACATTGAAGGTAGAATCACGCTGAGTTTCATCTTGTGTGTAAGACATGCTGTTTATCCTTAAATCTGACTATTTTATATCAGCGGTGAGAGTGGATCTGGGTGTTGTTCTTAAAACAGGTTTGTCGTGTTAATCTACTGGAGCTAAATGTGTGATTTGATAATGCTGCTTTTGTTATCACCATCACCTAGATCTAATACCATCAACTGCATGGTTGGAATTGTGGTTTAAAAACTCATGGCCAAATGAATATGAACATTGTGCATTCAAGTGTTAAACAAAGGTAATTCTATCATCTTTACTTTTCCAAAGGTACGCTTACTTCAGACTGAGCAAACATATGCTCAGTTGACAGTGAAAGCATGTAGTTTGAGAGAAAAAGACAGTACTTCTGATGCATGACTGAGGGTTACACTGTAACATATCGTTGATTTGTTGTCACTGCTTGTGTTTTACATGTGTTGTTTAAATTGAATATAGAGGATGTAAACATTTGTAAGCAATAAATGCAGGTTTGCTTGACTCATGTTCTCCTGTATCTTGTGTCTTTGTAATTCTGTCAGGACAGTACTTTGTCCTCTGTTAAGCTTCAACAGTGACACCCCCTGGTTAGGTGTAGACATTGCAATATTTTGTCATGAAGCTGTACAGTCCAGCTTAAAGTAAAAGATAAAAGCAATATTTAGTGATCAAGATTTTCTTTTATTTATTCTCAGGCAAAATCATAAGAGATAATCAACCCTTTATTGCTCATGGCATTTTATTTAATATCATGTGACTTTCCTTCAACCAACGTTCATGATCTTTGAATTATTGTGTGCGACAAAGAGACCAGTTTTAACATTACATGTAACATAGTAGGTTATAAATAAAATGGTCATAAGTGACTTGATCTTCCAGTAATATTTAGTAAAATGTGACACTGAGAGTTCTGGCTTTATGGCTGAAATCTGTTGGCTATGTACTGTTGTGCGAACTACAGCACAGTGGCCTAATTCATTTCTATTGAATCAACAAAACAGAAACCCAGCAAATCTATAAATACAATACGCATACATATTTAAACCTTGTTCTTATACATACATCAAACTGGAAACACACTCAAACTCAAAGCATTATTGCCTTATATTTTGCATGATACAAAACATATCAGGGGAGAGTGACTTTACATACTCACACAACAGACATGTCAAGACATATGGCATGCAAGACACTGAAGGTGGCGGAGTAAAAAGTACTGCTACACACTACTACACAACACTGTGAGGCTTCAGACAGTGTGCTGGGGAGATAGACAACACTATATACAGTACAACAAAGAAAGGAGTGCTGCGTGTGCAAAACCTCAACAACATCATGACAAAACACAAGATTACGGCAACTTTTAAAATATGGCTTATCGAGTTATCACATTATCTTTTATTATTTTAGACACACATTTAGTATTATAATAGTAAATGATTGTTTGCCCTGCTTGAGGCATATTAGCTATATTTATGTACAAACCAAGTGAACAGCATCATTTATATTTTTATGCATTTTTAGAGCTGTGCAGCAATCAAGAGGGTAAAGGAGTTTAAATATCTCAGGCTACAACATGTATTTAGTCCCTCTGCTTGCTGTTAGCATTCAGCTAACATCTACCTGGCTCCTGAGTTAGCCTAACTAGCCTAATCTAATGGTATTATTTGAACTACTGGCTCAAATCTGTCTCGTATGGCCCTTTGTTGATCTCTGATTGGTTATACAGTCCTTAACTACAGGGATATCTCCATCCCTCTCGGTTAGACAAAAACAAGTTGGACAAAATGTGGGATAAAAATAAAATATATTTCAAATGATATAGACCTACTCACAACGGTTTTCTCAACGTGACAAAATGTAATAAATTGAATTGGGATTTTCAGTAGTTGTAATGTTGTGTTTAGTTTGTTTAACCGAAAGGGGAGATAGGTGTCAAAAGTAGTGTAGACAGATTCAAACATGGTGTCATCTGTCATGTACAAATAGGACGCTCATTTGAGCCACCCAGTCACTTTTTCTTGCAGGGGGCCTGGCAGGTACTTCACTACGGTGTCCATGATGCTCTCCTCCTCCTCTTCGTCTCCGCAGCCTTTGGGAACCGCCTGTTTGGGTCGAGTCAAGCTCCCAGCAGCCGGCTCTTCTGCGGCTGCGGCCGCCTCCGCCTCGGCCTCCTCGCGCTTTTTCAAACCGTACTGTGTGGGCAAGGGGGCAAAATGAAAATCATTCTGGATTCTCATAAATCAGAAAAGCCTTTATTAATATTAATATGAATAAAACTATGATTTAACAGCATATAAAATAAGCATGCATAGATAAAGATGAAGATAAAGGATTAAATAAATATTGTACTAAATCTGAATATAAAATACACAATATGGACAGAACATCTAATCAAGAGTATTGTGTAAGTGACTAATCCTGCCTCACTGTCTGGCACATTAGGAGGATCAGCAGCATTAAAAGGTATCGTCTCACACCCTCCCCCTCCTTTTAAAAGGTATCGTCTCCCACCCTCCCCCTCCTTTTAAATTAGTTATTTGTTGCTCAAGGCTCATGCTGCATTACCAAGAGACAAAGTGAAAGGGTTTGTCTATTTTTAGATGTTTTGATGATCTTTCATACAGGAAACAGCTTTCATATTTAACATATAATACTACGGACAGTACACCTGCACTACTCGAGAGTCTCTTTGTTCCTTGTTTATTTGCAGTTCTTGCAGTGTTTGCGCACCTTATCTCTGATGCCTTGCCTCATGGACTCTCTCTCCGCCTCCATCTTGGCGTATTTGGCCTTCCTCTCCTCCTCCTGCTGCCTCAGTGCCTCCTGTCGCTCCTCTTCTTTCTTGGCTGCGTCGGGGTCCTCCTCCTTCTCTTCTCCTCCCAGCATCTTCCCCACATCAGGAGGGCCACCTTGGAGAGGAAAGGAAAGGTCAGAGTGAAGAACATAACATAGATAAAACAGATAAAAACACACTAATCTTGAACTGTACAATCACGCGCTTCAAAAACGGCTTTCAGATTTCAGAAGTTGTGACTATGGCTTGTATGACCTTGAATCTAGAGGATTTATTTTATTTATTTGCTTCATGCCATTTGAGATAATTTAGATTGGAATATTAAAATAAGTAAGTTAGACATGCATTTTTTTACCCCACGAGGAAAAACATCTTGAAACAGGTCAATATACTCAATATGTTCAAGTCATTTCAACAGATTTAGAATTGATTGATCAGGAAATACATTCAAAAAACGATTGTCAGTTGAGATGAATAGCACAGATTATTGGTGCAACTGTTAGTGGGTGGAATATATTAAGCAGCAAGTCAACATTTTGTCCTCAAAGTTGTTGATGTGTTTGTGAATCTGACAAAAGGCTTGGAAACTGAGTGATTGCCTCGCCAAAACTGCGGCTCGTATGGGGTGTTCTCAGCTCTGGTCGGTATCTATGGAGACAGGTGATGCATGCTGGGGGCAAAAGTCCATCTGAACTTGTGCCTATATATATTAGGCAGCTCGTCATAATGTGCCTGGTTTTGTAGCACTTTATATTATGGAGTAGGGCCGCCGATTATGGCAAAAATCATAATCACGATTTCTTTGGCTCACAACTGAAATCACACATTTTTCAAACAGTTACTCCTAAACTGTCAAAATTTACCCGTAAAGAAAGTATAAATGTAATGTTTATTAGTAATGTTTTGGCTGCAGGTTTTGACTGGCAGAACATGATCTTCATCATTCTGAACATTATTTAATTCTAAAAATCAAGATTTAAATTTGATGAATTGCACAGCCGTACTATGGGGATAGATTATGGATAGATTATACAAAATGGCATTTGGGGATTAAACTATTAAGATGCCAGTGATAAGATAACTAGAAAGCACCCGTCAGAGTGAGTCTAATTATGCATGTTGTTCCAGTTAGTGCCATCCATTCAAGACGAGAGGAGGATGGGGGGATGAAAGACAGTGACAAATTAGAAAGAAGATAAAATACGTCCACAAAATTCAGTCTGAAGGAACGGGGGATGACAAGAGAGAAAAATGAAGTGCAGTGGCAGAGGACGGGGTATCTGAGGAGATATACAACAGACAGGGTGGTTTGGAGTCTGCAGCTGCCTGTGGTGCTGTTGTGTTTTCACTTATCAGCATAAAACCAACTAAACTGCGGACTGGAGAAAGATGAGCAAATGCGGATTAAATGAGAAGGTATAATTTACAAAAGCATAAAAGGGCATTGGGAGTGTCTGAAGTTTTAATTTAAACAAGTTATAACCAAAACTGTGCGAAAACAGCATAAAAGTTAAAGAGGCGCATTAAAATACCACAAATGTGTAAACAGATAAAATGCACTTTGTTTTTCATTTGGACAGTAAAACAGTAAAACAGCAAAACAGTAATATAGTAATACAGTAAAACAGTAAAACAGTAATACAGTAATACAGTAAAACAGTAAAACAGAACAAGCGTGAAGTGAAGTGCTCACGTGGGCTTTGCCCACTTACCAATATCATGTTGTATTTGTGCATGACTTATTTGTGTGCACAGGACAAGCATGACTTGATGTGTGTCTTGGGTGAGTGTTTGAGGGTGAGTGTTTGTTAGAGGGTGAGCATTTGAGGGTGAGTGTTTAAGAGTGAGTGTTTGTAAGAGGGTGAGTGTTTGAGGGTGAGTTTTTATAAGAGGGTGAGTGTTTGAGGCGTGAGTGTTTATAAGAGGGTGAACGTTTGAGGGTGATAGTTTTTTAGAAGGTGAGCGTTTGAGGGTGAGTGTTTGAGGGTGAGTTTTTATAAGAGGGTGAGTGTTTGAGGCGTGAGTGTTTATAAGAGGGTGAACGTTTGAGGGTGATAGTTTTTTAGAAGGTGAGCGTTTGAGGGTAAGCATTTGAGGGTGACCGTTTCTAAGAGGGTGACTGTTTGAGGGTGAGCGTTTGTAAGAGGGTGACTGTTTGAGGGTGACCGTTTCTAAGAGGGTGACTGTTTCAGAGTGAACGTTTGTAAGAGGGTGACTGTTTCAGAGTGAACGTTTGTAAGAGGGTGACTGTTTGAGGGTGAGCGTTTGAGGGTGAGCGTTTGAGGGTGAGCGTTTGAGGGTGAGCGTTTGAGGGTGAGCGTTTGAGGGTGAGCGTTTGAGGGTGAGCGTTTGAGGGTGAGCGTTTGAGGGTGAGCGTTTGAGGGTGAGCGTTTGAGGGTGAGCGTTTGAGGGTGAGCGTTTGAGGGTGAGCGTTTGAGGGTGAGCGTTTGAGGGTGAGCGTTTGAGGGTGAGCGTTTGAGGGTGAGCGTTTGAGGGTGAGCGTTTGAGGGTGAGCGTTTGAGGGTGAGCGTTTGAGGGTGAGCGTTTGAGGGTGAGCGTTTGAGGGTGAGCGTTTGAGGGTGAGCGTTTGAGGGTGAGCGTTTGAGGGTGAGCGTTTGAGGGTGAGCGTTTGAGGGTGAGCGTTTGAGGGTGAGCGTTTGAGGGTGAGCGTTTGAGGGTGAGCGTTTGAGGGTGAGTGTTTGTGGGTGAGTGTTGTGCTCTTGATTGGTGCACACTGTGTGCCTTTATAATACTAACAGGCCCTTCATAAGCTTGTTTCATTCAGGCCTCATTACAGACTGACACTGGACTGTGGACTCGTGCGTCACTGGAAATGGCATCAAACTTCCAACCAATACAACTAAGTTGTTGCGCATAAAAAGGTGAATATCTGTTTGCAATGAATTCATGTTTGTGATTAAAATGAAATGTATTGAAATGTTTTGAATTAACTATCAGTGTTGAAATATTGTCTAGAAAAGAGGGCAGGTAACATAAGATTACTCTTCTGCTCCTTTTCAGTCATTTCTTGTATGTTTAACTTTATGACACTGTTGATGGGTTGTGTATACATTTTATGAATGAAATAAAATAAATAAAAATTAAAAATTAAATACTGAGGGTGAAGGAATTCTTGGCCCTGGGTACAAATCATGTAGGTGGGCTATGATAGAGATTCGTGATTGTTATAGTCAGACCAGTATTTTTGTGTCATACACTGACATTGGCTGCACTCTGCTTCTTTCCTCAGATGTGTCACGTGATGTTGCTGTGACGTGCCTGTCAGCTGATTCAGACAGATTGTGGCGCTGTCTTCCTACCTGGAGGACGACAGCACCATCTGCAGTCCGACTCCTTCAGAACTGTATCCCAGGTATGAGAGAGTTTCTATGCCCCCAAATGCCGATTTACAGTCTGGTGTAAGCATTTCCGGATCTTGATTGCCGCCCTGATCCATC
This sequence comes from Periophthalmodon schlosseri, assembly GCA_000787095.1. Classification (NCBI taxonomy): domain Eukaryota; kingdom Metazoa; phylum Chordata; class Actinopteri; order Gobiiformes; family Gobiidae; genus Periophthalmodon; species Periophthalmodon schlosseri. The sequence goes on along the minus strand of KN484328.1, from coordinate 13,927 downwards.
GGTGCTACTTGTTCCTCTCTGTCCTATGACCATAGCATTGTCCTAGTCCGTTAGGTGGTTCTCCCTCTTGCAGTGCTCAGAAAAGGCGGACTTGAGCTGTTGTTGTTCTGTTTGCCGCTTAACGACTCGCGTGCATGATTTGGTGGTATCTTTTTCTCACTCTGTTTGGTGCTTTTTTGTGGTTGTTAAATGCTCTTCTGGTTTCCCTGATGTGGGTTTTGTTGCCCGACAAACAAGGTATTTCATGACGATGCAGTTGTGCTCTTGGTCTCTTTTGTCCTTGGGGTGTGCTAACAGCTGTCTTAGTTTGATGTGCGGTTTGACTGGAGTGCTGATGTTGTGTTTATTCTCCAGTCAAACCACAGCTAACTAGACACGTCACAGCAACATCAACAACATTAGTTCTGAGGAAGGAAGAAGAGTGCAGACGAAACAGGTCAAGGTCAAAAACACAGGTCTGTCTGACTGTAAGAATCACTAAAGCATTAATAACGCCCCAGCAGCCTAGTTAAGAAGAATCCAGCTGAAGTGAAGTTTATCGTGGAAAGGAAAAATGTAGCAATACAGCTGACAACTCATGTTCCAATACTAATTACAGTATTGAGTCAGCATGCTTATAAAATGGATTTATAGAGTGCACTTATGAAGATGACAAAAACATTAAGGGTGATTCCTTTGCAAAACAAACGGCTGCACTTTCAGCCCTGATGCAGCATATCTGTCCGAGTGTGATTCAACACACGTCACAGCCAAAACTATAAAGGGTTTGAAGAATTTTGAATTTTCTGGGGCTTATTGTTATCACTGACTTTCTGTTTGTTTAAACAGAAAAACATAATGGTACTTCTCTAATAGTTTTATGCAAATCATTGTTCTAAATCCAAATACAAAAAGAAAAGAATAAAAAAAAGTTGACCTTTACACATAAACTTCTCCTTTGAGTTACGTATGAGCGTAGCAGCGGTAATAATACATTTTGGCTTTCTTAAATGTTAACAAGACTAGCGACTCCTTCGCCGACTCTTTCGCCTTAGTAAGTCTTAATATCTTTTATATTCCTATGGCGGATGTATTCTTGCACGCAAAGCTCTATCTGCTAAAAGAGTTCGAGCTTGCATAATTTATTCTTCCGAGCTTACTGTCAAACATTTATATCCTATACAACCTCTCGCTCTGAAGGAGGGGCTGAAGGTCGCTGGCGAAGTGAATTTGATTTGCGCTTGTGTGTGTGTGTCAGGGGCCATCCAACCGATGCAGACCAGGGCACTCTGTCAATCATATTAGTCTGCTTTTCAATGCAATTACAGGCACTTACAGAAGATGAAATGAGATGAGTGTTGGTCTGAAAATGTTGCGTGTTTTTTTTGGAACTAAAAAGAGCCATTGTGTGAGTGTAATTTTGCAGTTTTGCCTGCCACATTGAAAAGACAAGATACAATGCTGGAGCGGGGGTGAATTAGATTAAAATTTTAATATGTTTTGTTTCCCTTCAAGTCTGTCACAATGCTTTATCCGGGACTAGTCATTTGGTACTAGGATCTATTTTAGGCTGAGCGGCTTTGCACCATCTTTCATTTTAGCTTTTCCCTTCTGGGGTCGCCTCAGAAAACAATTTATGTCATGTATATAGTGTGCAATGATTTACAAAGTGTTTGGAGTGATTTACGTCAGATGCCCTCCTCTTCATTTCACGGTGTGGAAGAGTATGCAGGTTTTAGGCAATATAATATTATCGCGAATGCTGTAGAGGTCATTCTGTAAAAGCACTGTACAGATGAATAAGCACATCTAAACCTGAAATCTAAAATCTGGGAATTGTTCATCCTTGTTTCTGTTTTACCATTTTACCATTTTGAGATACAGCTTTGACAAAATGTTACCATTATTAACCACGAGCGTTGGTATCATATACTGTATATATAAATGGACATAGCTAACCTGCTAGCTGCCACATTCCAAATAGGAAGTGAGGTTGTGCTTATCGACTCTAATGGCTCTAATTCACTTTCTATTGAAAAACTGTCGCCCCTCTTTCTGTAACTGCTGCTGTCACTTTGGTCTTAAAATGTTCGTACTAACCTGCTCTACATGATCTTGACATTTATATTTCTCTATTGTGTCAGTAAATCAAGATATGAGCATTAAGAACAGACAAATCAGGCGCCTTCTTTCCCAGAGGTCGCTCCCATTAGTGCTAGCAACAGGTTTGATTGACAGCATTGCTAAGCGCCCCCCCCCCCCCCTCCCCCCCCCCCCACACCA
>KN484328.1:0-11652 GCA_000787095.1 Periophthalmodon schlosseri | reverse complement strand
CCCCCCCCCCCCCCCCCCCTGCTAAGCCAGCAGTGCGGGTGGGAAGGGGCGTTACCGTCGGAATTCCAAATATGGATCTTGGCTCCAAATTCGCCCCTATAACTGCACTCTCTTGGTCCACTTCTTTATACAGTCCACAGTTGGTATTCATATTACTATCAAATATTAAGAAACGTACTGTAAACAAGATTCACAGGTTTTGGCTCACTAAAGAAAGCATTTTTTTCTTGAACGATTCCTTAGTCACAGTCATAGCCACTTATTATTCATAATATTTTTGTGCCCTACTGCCACTGTGTTGTGTTCTATTGTTTTGTCTATTGTTTTCTATTGTTAAGTCTTTTAATAGTTATTATTTATCATGATTTTATCGCATCCTCCGTGAACTTTACGTTGCAACACTGACATTTCCCCATTAAGGAACACAGAGAGGTTATCTCATCATATAATATAGTACAGTTTTGTACACTTGTTACCACTGCATGCCCAAGCTAATGCCTCTGTAGTCAGTGAGCCTCTTATTTGAACATATGTAGAAACGCTATGGCTCCCACCACAGTGCACTGGTTTCCCATTGACAGACTGATAAGTGTTTTTGCTGATGTCGTCACGGTTCGACTGCTGCCTCGGGCTCCTGCAGCTTGATTGAGCTCCTCACCTTCAGGCTGAAGTGTGCGTCACTTAACATTGTCATTTTCTGACAAACTATTTCAGCATTTAGGAGATTGGGAAGTGCTGAGTCGGCGTTAAAGCATTCAAGAGGAAAGGCAATCAGTGCAGGGAGAAACTTTTATGGTGCCTAAATTTAAAGTGTCAGAAACAAAAGCACCAAACTGTTTAAATAGTGACATTTGAGCGTTAGCATCGTCAAGAAGGTGAGCTGAACTGAGCGTAGCTGATTAGCAAATGACAAACTCTATAATACACTGATTATTCTTTTGACAAATCGTCTTTTCTTTTGTCACAGCAAATCACTTGTGAGAAGCGATTTGCATTTTGATTTGGCAAATGTTTTATGCCAGATGCTCTTTCTGACTCAACCTTTTCGACTCAGGACTACAATGGCTTGTCAGCAGTGGCTTGACTAAAATGGAATCCTTAACATTTGACATTTTGAATAAAATAAAATACAGACAGTGGAACAGATTTTAAAATATATATATTAAGAAAAAGTGATTGCCTGTTTTAGATCTTGGATTTGATTTGGACTCTCTCCCGACTAGAGAAGAGACATAGTGTAATGGACTACTTTAAAAGCCTTTCAGAAAATATATAGTCTCCATTTGAGTTTGAACATCTTTATAAAACGATTTGTCATTTGAATTGTAAACAGGAAGTGACCTCCTTAAAAGTGATCACATGACCACTGCAGAAGCCGCAGACCATGGCAGGACACTCGACCTGCTGAATCACCGCTGTTAAACATCTCATTTTTTCCAAAGCTTCTGTAACTAAATAAGCCTTGGAGGATTCACTAATGCACTGACAGCATCCTCCCTCTGCACACTTCCCACCAGACACTCAGCAAAAGGTAGTGCCACTCCATGAAACCAAATCTCCTTGTGTTATTTTTCTGTGCACTCCCCAACATATATACGATCCCACCATCTCACACTACCGTATAGCACTGGCTTGGTTTCAGTGCTATATGGTAGCGTGTGGTAGGCCTGTGCAATTAATCAAATTCTAATGGAGATCCAGTCATCTCTAAGGTCATGTCTATGCTTTGGTCTTTTTAACTGGTCTTTTTAGCATATGGTTTGGAGCAGAGTTCAGTGTTTTGAGGAGGAAATGTGACTCAATTACTAATAAGACAAACTAAAATCCATACAAAAATCGTGATCGTTCGTGACTGATGCACTACTGGGAAATTTTTTGTTATTTTTTGGCTATATGATAAGATTTAAACCGTGAAAGGTTGAATTAATAACTTCTATGACTCATTACAGATGCAAACTAAGTACTAAAGTGTTTCATTTTGCTGTTTATTTATTGCAGCTCATGATTTTTTAACAATAATGCAGATTTAGAATAGTTTTTATGGTTTACATCTGCTCTTGGGTTTTTGTGTCAGTGGCATAAATTAGGTTCAGTACTATCGTTTATCATCTATATTTACTTCAGCGATATATATAACTTCAAAATTTGTCTAGATCTTTGGCCTAGATATAAGGGAAATTTTCATTATTTTTTTTATCTGCCAGCTCTTGTTTACTTGAAAATACTATATGTGCAAATGACCTGCACTGGTTGGTGGAATAAGCCCCCAAAACAGAGCCATACCAAGTGAACGTGACTAATTGGAGAAAGTATTGATCTATTGGCAGCTTCTAACAATCAGATTCATGGATTTGGCGATTGATTATTTGGCTAATTGTTTTGTTTTTAATTATAGCTATTCCCCAACGGTGCAATTGGGCGATGCATTGTACTGTCAGCATTTTCCAGTGAAACTGTCCTCAAGGCCCCAAACCAAAAGCAGCATATTGTAGATACATTAACAATCCTTCTTCTTGTTGTCTCACAGTGACAAACAACCAGGCCCTGTAGGTTTCACCCGCCCCGTGCTACCACCATAATTAATCCCCTCTCTCCCCGATTTGTCCTGTATACAGTATCGATAAAATATTACCGCTTATACACACACCAAACTCTCTCTCTCTCTCTCGCTTTCTCAGAACGCTCTCAAATGAATTCCCAAAGTCCACAGTTATGTTGTGCAATGTGATGCGGTGGAGAGTTGATTTAAGAATTCACAGTGCAGACATGAGCCCGGCCGCTATGCAGAGCGAGCCAACGCCGCCATCCCCTGCATCCCAATGAGGAGATGTGAGGGGGGCTTTGGGAGGGGAGCACTACCGCACAAGTGCAACTGCCAAGCACTTATCCATCTAGGCTCCATACAGCTGACCAGTGTGTGAGCCTGTGCAGCACTGTAGCAGATAAATGTGACTAGTTTCCGCGCTCTCTCTGCCCTGAAGCCTGAAGCAAGAGGGATATGTTTCAGAGCTATTATAGGCACTAATTAGGGGGCCAAAGATTATGATAATGCCTGGCTTTAAAGGCTAAAAAGTCTTTGTGCTTGGAATTCTCGGCTTAAAACTCCTTTCTTTTCACTTTTGGTTCTCCTTCTGGGCTCGCTAGAGGAAACCATCTGCCTCATTTTGTGCAGCAATTAACATTTTGAATGCCTTTACGTCAGATGCCCCTCCTGAAACCGGTCTTTTCTATTTATCAGGACAAGCAGAACAAGTGCACTGCTGACCGGACGGCTCTCCTTGCCCCAAAACAGAACAAAAAGGACCTATTATTGATAATGTAAGATTTTGGCTTTAAAATGAAAAAAATCAATACGCTCATCTTGCGGAAGTAAAAAAATGTCTGGCAGAAATATATTACGGCATCTTTTGGGTCCAGTAGCAGTTTAGTGGTCCCACAAGACTTCAATGCACCATAAACCACTTAAATTGCCTTTTTCAAACAGATGAAAAAGCCCTGTCTTTGTTCCATTAGCTTATCTGAGGCCACAGGACAACTACACGGTGATAGTGCTCGTGCATGGACGCAGCTCCCCTTTAAATCCTGTACACTGCAGTGCTGTTAAATCAACCCACAGCCCGGGCAGACCACTCACCTCCCAGCGCAGCTTTCATTACAAAATTCATGATGAAGCAGTTCTGTGCACTCCTCCTTCGGTCACGTTACAGGGGCAGACCTACGAACAAGGGGACAACACACAAAGCAATGACCGCATCGGTAAGGATATGTAATTTCACCAGTTTAGTATTTTATTTAAAAATGTTTTATGCAAATTAGACGCACTTCCACATCAGAACGATCCAATATTTATTTATATACCAGATTCTACATTGTAAGTTTTAATAGAGCAAAGAAAAGTAGGTTAGGCAAGGGGTTTTGCACTGTCCCATGTTACAACGAGGCACCTGTGTCCTTGATATACAACTAGAGTCCACCTTGCTGTGCTTTATGCTGACACTGCCCACCTGCCTCATTAAAATAACTTGTGAAGAGGGACACACATGAAAAGGAGGATTTGCTTGGTGAATTGAGCGATGACCTTCATTTGGGGGAATTAGGATATTAACATCTGTGGTCCCAGGGCAGTTGAGCTTTTATTGAATAGAAGTTGTGGGACATTAACAGTAATGAAAAAGATCCTGGTGCAACCTTGTGACTCTGTAGCAGAATAGGCAAACTCCTCAAAACTGCGTTGCATCTCCTGTTTTTCAGTTTGCCCTTAAAAAGCTCACATTGGCATTATTTGTGTGGTATTCCTTTAATTTCAATGTCCAGAATCTATTTGCCTTAGGTGAACCCATGCACTTCCTTCCAGTGCAGCATATTCTATCACTCAAACTCTGTCCCACTACACCTACGCATTACTTACTAGGAATAAACTAACCCAAGAAACCACTGAATACATTTATGGCTAATCATATGCACGCGACACAAGTGCACCAAGCTACCCCGTCCCGTGCGGTTATCTTCGGTTCGTCCCGTGTGTGTTTACCTCGTGCGATCGCTGCTCCAAGTCCCTATTCCAACCAAAAAGCGCTTTGTCGCAGTGTTCCGGGCAGCCTCCTTGTTCTCATTCAGTGCGGAGAGAGAGAAAGATGTAAGTTGCGAGTCTGCGAGAGGCGCTGCTGCTGCGTGCTTGTGATGCCGCTAGTGTCAAGCGCGCGGGCTGCAGCGGCGCGGGGAGGAGGAGGAGGAGGAGGAGGAGAGGAGGAGAAGAGTGTTCCTACAGGACAAGCCGAGAAAGTGCACCACGAGGGAGGGCAGGGAGGAGGATGAGGAAGAGGAGGAGGAGGTGGTGGATGCACTCCGAGGGAAGAGGGGCCATCTTTTAAATGTCAATAAACCAAGGACTGTAAACAACACGGGCACAAGAATGGAAAGAGTATTACGCGGCAAACTGTGTAGCCTACCAACTTCAACATAGGTTAGGACTACTTTTAGACATATTGTAGGCTACTGGTAAAACAGATGTGAGGGTAAAAACCGATCTCTTATAATTTCAAACAGTCCTATGTTAAACCGTTCTGGTCTGGGTCGCACGTGAACATAGACATAGACATATCCATATGTATCACTTTTAATTGTCCGTCCAATGTAGCAGCTACAGATGTCTTAAATGCCTCTTATTTGCATGATTGGCATTAGCTGTTACATAACCAAACATTTTTGCGAAACAACACCATGATTTTCACACTAAATCGCAATTTCCCAACCCCCAAAATGTCCAGTAACGCGTATAACAACTCCAAAAAACAAAAAAAAACCAAAACCCTCCCTTTATCAGAGACACATCTGCAGCTTCATTCAAATACTCTTCACATTGAGCACTTCAGCCTGTGTCTCTATCATCCAAAGTCCTTGTTCTAAAATAGGCCCCTTTTCCCTGTGTGCGCACTTAAACGTCCTTGGGTTTTTTTTTTTTTTTTTTCAAAGTAACATTGCCACATTGTGTAGTGGCAAGTGAGCGAGATAGCAGCGAGCTCACAGTGGACCATGGGGATCTTAACTGCTGTTTGCCCCATCAATTAATCACGACATGGGAGGTAGTGTCCAGCCAGCGCTCTCTCACTGCATCCATCTCACTGTTAACAGCAGAGACACTTGGAGAGTGCACTTCCACGCCAACCCTTATGCCTTTCTGCTTCATCTCTGTCTTATATTATGCCCTAACCCCACAGTGTTAGTATAATTTTATTCCACAATACATTTCGTTTACTTGTAGCCCAGGTTAGTAAGTAGTGCTAGGTCATGGATTTATTAAAATATCTAGGTGTACATTTACTTGAGTATATATTTTGAGCTCTTTTCTTTAATAAAAAATATACAGACTATGGAAAAAGAAAAAGAATATCTGTCCACTGGACAAAACGTTGTAGGAGTGAACACGTCTCGCTTCTCATCCAAGCCACTTCTTCAGTTTTGCTCAGATTACCGGTGGACACTGCCTTATATCTACCTGAGCTAACTACACTGAAACTCAAAACACCTATTGTCTACAGTTTCTGTTTGTAGGCTGTGGATTACACAGATATACAGATTATGATGTAGCTAACACTGTAGTCACACATTACTGCTGATACTTACAACTGTCCTCATTATAGATTCAACCTTTTTATAAATGGTTAATGTAAAAGGCATACTTCACATCCATTGTAATACCATATGTGGCTTGTATTATATATATATATATATAAGAGTCAGGAGGCCCCTATGGACACATCCAACACAGAATTAGCTTTAACTGACCCTGGGACTTTCCACACACACAGGGGCTTTGGCCTCATTCTAGGAAAGGTAGTTTTATATGTGTCCTGTGATTTATCCTTCTGCGTAGCACAAGGTCAGAATGGGAACTAAATGTGTTCATTTTGCCCTTTGAAGGTACTCGTCATACAGGACCAACAGGAGAGGCTTTTGAGTAGAAGGTACAGCATGGCGAAGAAGTGTAGTATGTTTGTCTCTAATCCCTTATTATTTGAAAAAGTCTGCCTGAAAACAACATTAGCATTTTTTCTCAGATTAGCCATGCTGAGCAGCACAGAGACCCATCAAACATGAGCAAATTAACGCAGCGTAAGAAATGAAAAATAGTACTGTGAAGTCTCTTTTCATATTCCTTTTAATATTTCTTGTGTATTTGTATAACTTTGTTTGATGGGCAGTTTCTTCAAAAGCTATTTTTTTCTAGTATGAATTGACAATAGGATCTCTATAATTACAAAAACAGCAACGTGTCACACAAAGCTCATTTGTGCTGAGGGCGGAAAAAGTAAGTTTTAAAATGTAAAATTATATAATGTATTTTAGAGCATCCAGCCGGCTGACACCAAACGTCTGGATGAAGTGACCCCCTTATGTCACTGTAGGTTCTCTTGGGGTATTCCAGCTTCCACCATCCAAGGACATGTATTTATCTGCTGACTTTCTGTAGGGAATGCAATCCTCCTGGTCTCTTTAAAAGTAGGTGCATACACATGTAATATTCATATATAACTGTCCGGTCATGTTAACAGAAATTGTAACTATACTGAAAAACTGATAATACTGCAGTTGTTTCTTTAGAGATATGCAAAATCAGAATATTGAGTGTAAATCTGTTGACCTTATTCTGCCCCGCCCACATTTAACTTCTAAATGCTTCTAAACCGCACTTTCTTTGTGGTGGCACTTTCGGTTAAGTGGGATTCCCATTCATTTCAATGGAGAATTTGAGAAAAGCTTTGCCGCTAAAATCTGATAGAAAGTAGATTGATTTGTGTAAAATGCTCAATACTCATGTGACCAACAAGTCAACACTGCGGCAATTCTTTGAGAGGCTTTAAAACAGCTCTGTAGTCTATATAGAACTTACTTACTGTCAAGATCGGCAGCCACATACAAAATAATACAACCCAAATGATGATGGCGGCGCCCGCGGCAACTACTGGAATAAGGTGAATACAGTGTACTGATATTTCTTCAATTTTGTAGTTTGTAATTTTCGGATGCTTTCACTTTTTGTGCATTATTGAACCTCATCACGACTTACACATGAATGTTTTGACGTCATAATACCGTTTGGACATCATTTTACCAACACCAAATTAGTTAGTCTGAATAAAAGGTGGATTATGTGTCTGGAAAAGCTGTATCTATATCAGCAGACGGTGAAAAGCGAAAACCAAAGAACCTATATATGGTATTTGCAGTTCACCTGAAAGGACAGCCCTGGCGTACTGAGCATCCAGACCTCACAGTGCTCTCTCTATTTGCTCTCTGATTGCAGAAGTCTCACTGCAGCGGCACAAAATGGGAGCAGTCTCAAATCCCATTCAATGTGATATAATGTGGAGGTAGCAGAATGTCAGCTAAAGCCACCGGGACACTGCCACTTTGAAGCTGTGCACTGGGCAAGATAATTCAAAGGCTGTGCCAGGTACGCAGCCCCTCAGGTTGTGGGGGCTTCATTAAACACAATGGTGAAAAAGCAGATTAAATATTAGGCTTTCATTTTACTATTATTCCAGGCGCTCTCCATGTTTGTTTATTTGTACTAGATTTTTCTTTTTAGGACTTATGCTACGTTGGTGAGAATGCAACAATGAAGACAGACCTCAATATTTGGTTTAAACGAAATTGAATATCATTGCAATATATGGGGCGATATTTTTACCTCAGGAGCTTATCCCAGTTTTCCTTGGCTTTAAAATAATCGTATAAATATAATGCACGCAGACTGCATTTCTAAAGAACTAGTTTAAAATTGAGAAAAAGAAACCTATAGTCCAACAAGATTCATCTGGTCTTCCGTTAATTTATTTCAATAGATTCTTTTTCCAGACCAAGGTTTAGTCGGTTTTCATACCTGGCAGTTTGGACTGCTCACTAGCGCTCTTCCTCAGCGTGGTCACGTGATGTTGCTGTGGCGTGTCCGGTCATCTGATTTAAACAGGTTTTGGCGGTGAAGGGAGGACGACAACGCCATCTGCAGTCCGACTTCTTCAGGACAGTATCCCAGGTGTGTGAGAGTAAAAAGACCCCCTCGCCCCGGTTTAGAGTCCTGTGTGCACATTTCCGTATTTCGTTGGCCTGCCTCCATCGGTAGGAAGACAGTGCCAAAACCTGTCTATTAACATATAGAAACCTGTACTTTTGGTCACGGTTCAGATTATGTGTCTTGGTTTATTGTTAATATCTCTGAGATTACAGGGATTATCCACAAAAACTTTCTGTCAGCCAATTTCCTTCACCAAGAGCAATTTAGAATCAACAATTCACCTGACATGTGACTTCAGATAGCTCATTATATGAAGCATGTAACGCCTGAGGCAACATTACAGTCTGATCAAATGGAGTGTGCAGTCCATTGTTAGAAATCCTCCATCTTTCTTTAGAAGAGTGAAAATGATGCAATTATTAATGCTTTCACCCGGTGTTTCTACGTTCAGCACATCTTTCATATTCTATCTCCAGATTTATTTCTTTCCTCCCATGTTGCGCTGTATTTGTCACCATGAAGGCCTTGTGACAGCTGGTTGTGTAGAGTCGGAGGGAGGGAGGAGTGAGTGGTTAGCTTTGGATATTAGTCTTCTGTCCATCACCTCAGTCTCTGCACACAGGGGTCCCAAGAGAGAGGCAGGGGAGCGGAGAGGGCAGAGGGGGAAGTGTGTGTGTGCGTGTGTATGTGTGTGCGTGTGCGCGCGCCCATCAACCAGGAAAACACCTCTGAAGTCCCAGACTGAGGGGGGCGTGGACTGCTGCAATGCGTAAAGGCATCACGGCTCCGGAGATGGAAGAGAGAGGCAGTGATGGACAAACTGACTGCCCTGGGGTTAATGCCATAGTTACTGCCCTGTGAAATAGCTCAGTTTGAAGAAGATGGGGGCACTCTGGTTGTAAATAAACAACAGAATGCAATGTATCAGAAATTCAAAAAAAAAACTACACTTTCTAAACACAAAAATAATAAGTTGTATAGTTGCTGATCAAACCTCAAGGAGTCACATAACAGTGCACTTGTATCTGGCATATGGCAGGAAATCAATGACAAATCACGAAATTCCAAAAAATCTATCAAGTCGATCAATTTAAAAATCAATGTATATGTTGCCTTGTTTTAAGCTGTGATTTAAATTTTGCATGACTGTGGTCTTTTACTGTGTCCCATGTTAATTGTTAAACATAATAGACTAAATCATCTAAAGGGAGAGTAAACAGCCCAAATGCAATAATTTCTGTTAAACATTCAATATCCAAGCTGGCCATGTTACACAATTGGTTGCTGTTTTCCTCTTTGGGGGATTCCGGTTTGCCAGTGGGAATTCTGAGGGAAATCCTCTACCGCACAGCTAAACGAGCACTAAGTAATTAGAAAACAGCAGAGGGGCGAACAGAGGCTATAGCCATGGCAACAAAAGTGGAGTTTGGGAACATTGCTGCCTACAACGTTAATTCCACTGCGCACTGTTTTTGTGTTGAATGCTTAGTTTGATTTAAAAATGCATTAAATTGTGAGAGGGAAGATCCTGGGATGACATCATACTGACCATATTGTGGGGTCAAAAAGTCGGCAATGGCCTGAGGTCCAGCAGCGGGATATAGGTGTGGTGCAGGAAGTGGCTCAGCGGGACCCTTGCATGGTCACTCCTCCCCTCACCCACACTGTGGAGGGACAGGCACAGAGAAACATGCTCTTTTATGTGTTTGGGGAAAGGAGGGACAGTGATGGGCACCTCCTCTACAGCCACCTGTCACCTCACTGCAAGCTTAACAAGCACAAGGACAGCTAACTCCATCCTTCAAATATGCCCCGTTACATTGTTTCTATTCAACAAATCTTCAGCCGTCACTTTCATTCTTGTACCCTGTATAAAATAGAGAAATGAAATGCTGCAATAAGGCTGGAACGACAGATTTTATTTGAAAAAAGAATGAGTGAAGAAAAAAAGGAAAACACTTGGAAGCAATCCAAAACTGAGCGCATCCTGCCCCAGAAAGCCAGTGCAGTAGAACTGTCACGGAGCATTGCAGGCGAGAGAGGAGCGTGATGGCACAGTGGGAGCGAAAACACACCCACTCAAATCTGCCTAAAGGTGCAGAGGAAAAAGAGCTCATTTACCTCGATATACTCGCAAGAAATGCTACCAACTTTCACTAGTGTAATGACTAATTTCACCACCTACGGGTGATCTGTCTCCATTCACGTAGTATGATCCCTTTTTTTTTTTTTTTGACATTTTGCCACTGCAGTTGTACATTTATAGGCTATATGTTATTATCTTTCTGACTCAGCCTCATCTTTATCCAGGCTTGGCACAGACACAAAGAGGATTATCTTATTGGATGACACAAAAAGCAACCAGCAATTTTAGGTCTAAAGAATTATATAATGTGTCTCCTAATTTTGGTTCGTAGTATATAAAGTATAATGTACCTCATCATGATTTTCTATATTGCGGGTTTTCCAGAACATTCTTAGATCCTCTGAAAACTCAAGAAAAAATACAAAATGGATTTAAACAGCACATTTCAGGAGCTTATGATCAATCCGAGCGTTCATGGTCCTGTTTAGGTGTTTGATTTTCAACAAAAAGGTGAGAGTGACTAACTGAAAAACTGCTGGCTAATGCTAGCTAGCTTGTAACTGTAATGTTATTTCAGAGGGACTTGTTTAACAGCACAAATGAGCTCACCTGTTGTAGTTCCATCTAAGTCAGTTCTTTATGGCTACATTGTGCTGAAACAAAGCTCAGATTAAAGTCTAACAAAGCCTCAGACAGAGCATGCCTAGAGTTAGTGGCCACATTGTGCTGAAACCAAGCTCAGATTAAAGTCTAACAAAGCCTCAGACAGAGCATGCCTAGAGTTAGCATCACACCCCCAGGGAATGTTGGTGACATCAGCTGCAAAACAGATGGCGGAGCAGTTAAAAATAATATATCGTTAAAATGCAAATTGTTGTTGAAGTATAGTGAATTCTACAGTCTAGTTTGGAAATTATCAGGTTCAACATTTGTGAATACCTTCTGGATATTTCATGGCAAAGTACAATGTAATAAATAGCTGGCTCTTGCTCCCAATTTGAGAATATGGCAAAATCTGAAAAACACCTTTTAATGTATGCTGGCATTGAAG
>KN484325.1:0-27306 GCA_000787095.1 Periophthalmodon schlosseri | reverse complement strand
CTCCCCCCCCCCCCCCCCCTGCCACTACTGCTGCTACTACTACTACTGCTACTTCCACTACTACTGCTCCTACCAGTACTACTGCTGTTACTGCTGCTGCTGCTACTACAACTGTTGCTGCTACTACTGCTACTACTGCTGCTACAACTGCTATTATTACTACTGCCACTACTAGCACCACTACTACCACCACTACTACTGCTACTACCACTACTACTACTATTACTACTACTACTGCTGCTACTACTACCACTTCTACTGCTGCTGCTGCTGCTGCTGCTCCTCTGGTCTGTCTGAACAAAGGCGTCTGTGTGTGAGCAAACAAACCACAAATCAGTGAGAATCTGGCAGAATGTTAAGAGCCAGAAAAAGACCAGCTCAGCAGATACTTAGGTTCAGAGGACGAGTTCAGAGGAGCGGACCTGGTGAGAGCAGGAGAGGTGGTTAACGGCGCTCTGCCTCATTTTTTTTTTACATAATTAGTTCATTTTAAACCATTTGCAGTGGTCTAAAGTTATTCCTCACTTTAAACTGGATTTTGATCATCTGCGACAAAAGTTTCCTGAGTCGTGGCTGTAAATCGCAGGTCATAGGTCTCACAGTGAAACAGGGACAAAGATCAAACTTAGGACCATCGTACGACCGAAGACGAGCTGCGACTGAGAATCAGATCAAGCCTGTCTGATATTCAGTGCTTTTTGCGGAGTGAGCTCCTCCCACTGCACCTACGGTCACCACTCACTACTACTACCACTACTGCTACCAGTACTACTACTACTACTACTGCTACTACTACCACCACTTCTATTAGTGTCAAACATGTGACCAACAGTAACAGCTCTGCCGTGAACAGGACCATCTTTCACATGTAGCTCTTGACGTTGTAAAGAGGGAGACAGAGCTTGATTTTTCTTCAGACTTTGGTCACAGATTGCGCCTGTTCTCGTACGATTTACATTCCTCCCGCTGTGTAGTGTGACACCCAACAATCTTATCTTATCTTTATTATTCACAGTGATGAGTTTATAAGCACTTTTCACAACTTTCAGAGGCCAGAGCAGAGCAGTTTTGCCGTCACGGTGAAGCTAACACCAGCTAGCATCTTAAATGTTGTTTTGTTTTTCATTGGACCAAACAGTGAAGAGATGGTTCTACAATCCAAACCACAAATTAAATTGTAAAATGTAAATTTGTCAGAATAAGTGTGCCTGGGAAAACAGTTAGCTCAGCAGATTACCCAACTCAGACAGGAGTTCATGAGGACTGCTCTTCTGTAGGAGGAGCAGAGGGGAGGGGTGTGTGTGTGTGTGTGTGTGTGTGTGTGTGTGTGTGTGTGTGTAGGGTATTTATGATCCTTTGTTATTACATCAGCAACATGATTATGGGTTAAAATAGGTTAAGATTAGTAGTAGCTATGGTTAAAGTGCACAATTCTGACTTGATTTGGTGGGATAGTACCTGTGGTAAGAATTCACTATAGCTTTACCTCTACCTATGTCATCAACACTGAAAATTCCATCTAAAACGCAAGAACAATTTATGTGCAGCTTAAGCATTAATTGAACAAAATAAATGGGTTTTCATATATTTGTATTAGTCTAATCATAACTAGCCCTTGATTACAGTGTGGCTGCTAGGCAACAGTTATGGAATTACTTCTAGGACTGTCACGTCTGCTGGCTGTGTTCAACCAGGAAGTAAAATTATAAACTCAACACAAATTAAACGTGTTAACTCTGTTTTAGTGAAATGACAAGTCTAACGTGTCATATGCACTTTAACGTTTGCGTGTGTGCGTGTATCTGTGTGTGTGTCTATTGGCGGAGGTGGAGGAGGGGGGGCAGGTCTTGCGCATCCCAGCCGCAGGTGCTGTATGCACGTGCGTGCGCGTTTGCATGTGTGTGTGCTGTGTGTGTGCGTCTCCCGGCCGCAGGTGCTGTCCTCTGCTCTGGAGATGACTGATTTCTTTGTGCCTTCTTTCCCTCTGGAGGTTTTATCACACGGCGTTAGACTCTGCAGTCCTTAAACCTAATCTCCCGAAGATATTCACTGTACGCATTATGTAAACAACACAGGAGTACACACATTTTATGCTCTTCTTTATCAGCAGTTATCCATATCCAGACCATGCATAACCAATAGGCCAGGAACCATGTATAGATAAAACTGCTTAACTCTCTCCTCCAGCTTAACGTGAAATACCACTTAAATAACGAGTAGATTGTGATTCTGAGGGTAACATGCCAACGGCCTGCAGACATGTATGGGAGCCTCTCAGGGACATGCTGTGAATTTAAAAAACATTTATGCAGCACATTTCCAAACGGTCAAAGTCGCTTTACAACTTTGTGCATTATTAATTCAGTCCACACTGGATGGTGGAAGCTGCTACTGTAGCCACAGCTGCCCTGGGACAAACTGATACAGCCATATTTTACATGTAGAAATGGGTTTACTGGGATTATCCTGCTTTAGGGTTATCACATCAGTGGCATAAAGTACTTTCAGGATGCACCGATCCAATACTGGTATCGATTGAGCCGGTATCCTGGATGGGCCTATAAATTAATGTAATAAAACTATTTACTTCAAATCAGTTCAAGTTTATTTATGTAGCACTTTTAAAAACATCTTCAGACGACCAAAGTGCTTCACATAAAAGACAAAAGAACAAATATACAGATAACACGATACAAAGGAAAAGAACAATAAAACACCAAAATGTCATATCTATCTAGTATTAAATGCCAGGGAGAAGAGGTGGGTTTTCACTCTAGTCTTAAACTGCGTTAAAGACTGAGAGGTCGTAGTTGACCCGGAAAGTCTCAGAATGTTTGAACTTCTGTTTATACAAAGTTGTTCTGTATTTACTTGAGAGACAAATAACAGCTATAACACATTAGGATCAGTTTTCTCTTATGTTAATTTTGTTTAAAGGAGATAAATGGTGTTTTCAGTCTCTGCACTGGTATCGGTTGATATCTGGGATCAACAGACACTTAAAGCCATAACTGAAATTGGTATCAGAACTGAAAAAGCTGGATCGATGTATCGCTACTTTCCATATTATTGCTTTTGGTGATATTTTTAAGTATCAATCAGACTTTAAAATGTGTTTTTTTCCTGCCTGTACCTATTCTCTCTTCGACTTCTGCTTGTCCCTGTTTTGTTTTTGGTTTTTTTGACGGACACTGGTCGTTCTTGTTTGTTCTGCAGCTGAGAGAGGGCAAAATCTTCTACCTTCACGACAGCAGTGAGACGGTGGAGGACTCGTTCACTCTGTCTGCGTCTGCGTACGAGATCGAGAGGAGGAGTCTGCCCATCGTCATCGCAGTCACCGTCATCCCCGTCAACGATGAACCACCCAGGCTCACGCGCAACACCGGGCTGGAGGTAAGCCGCAGTACAAGGAGCAAAGGGTTGAGATGAATCACAGTAGAATCGAAATTTGAATGGAAGCAATTTTTGAAGTATCATAATTTCCTTCACAAAAAAACAAATCTCCTGTATTATTCTGCATAAAAACTGCTAACCCTGTAGTTTAGATCCGCACAAACATGTTCTGAAATGTGATTCTCATATTCGTTTGTCAGTTCGTATTTCAGTCTTTCTGTCAGTTCTTCTGGACGTGTTTAAAATGTGAAGTTGAACAGAATCCTGAAGATAATATATAATTGATTAATATATTCTTTCCCAAACCGTGCGGTACTGGTTCGGATCAAATAATGTCATAATATTTTGAAACTGCCCTTATGTAGCCAGGTAAAAAATTAAACCACAATCACATCTGAACCTGTGTTGCCAGATCCTTCAGCTGCAGATAGAGACACATACAAGTGTGTCTCATGGACAGGCCTCATGTGAAAGAACCTCCAGAATTCACTCACTGAGCTGCAGAGGCTGCACTAGCACTGATTCATGATTGGCTGCAGGTGCTGGAGTTTAGGCAGTGACCATTCAGATCAGAGAGCGGCATTTTAGGTATAAACCAACTGGATTTGAACATTGAAACTGGCAACACAAATGAGAGAGTCATGTGAGGCTCATTCTGTTTTCTGATTGGATAATCGTCTTGAGAATAAATCAGCATTAATATTGTTATCGGTAAAAGTAATATTTGAGTTGAACTTGTTTACTTTGTATCTGAGGACACTAGGTCACGTTTATGAAATTTGAAATATTCGGGGCATGTGATAATTCTAAGCTAAAAATTGCTATTAAAATGTCTAAATTCAGATGTTTTGATTTGGTTCATCGTTAATGTATTTTTAATTACTGAAACAAAAACTAAAAACTAAACTGTATATATGGTGTTTTAATAGCATCATCTACTGTTCCTAGTCCTTTTTGGCAATTTTATTGCAAACTAGGTGCATTTGCAGCTATCTGGTCAGAAACTGAGTGTGTGCTGCCTCCAGGGGCCACTGCCATTTCAAGTACTACGTGACATCACACAGGACTCCCCTGATTACAAGCAGGTGTTTCTGATCACAAACACCTGGCTGCAGGGGCGGAGTTTGAAATATTGATACCTGTTAGACTAGTCACACTGTTCCTTATACCTCCAGACCCCGCCCCTCCTCCACTCTCACTCTTTTCTTTAGTCCTTCAGCTACTGCCCAGTTTATTAGCTCTATTTGAAATGCAGTTGTGGGCGGAGTTTAGGTGTTAAGTCCCACTTTAAATATATGTTGTGATTGCAGTTATAATTGCATCTGAAATAACACTTGCTTATGCCCCCAACAACAACGAAAAGAAAATTGGATTGCTTGCCACTTAGTTTCAGTTAAAATAATTGTGTATTCCAAGTGGCAGAGCTCATAACTGCATTGTACCACTAGCTCTCTGAATTGCCTATAGCTCTTACACATATTTGAACTCAGGTTGAACTTGTGAATAGCTGGTGAAATAATCGTAGTCTGGACAGTTTTCAACAGCGCATAAAAACTGTATGAAGCCAGATTTAAAACCAGCGCTCACAGAAACCAGCCGCTCACAGAGACCTCAGTAAATGCAAGATGGAATTTCACAATGTAACGATTCGGCCTTATATGTTTCTGTGCAGAGCTTTAAAACCAGTGATGTTTTGTTTTCTACTTATGTTCTGCAAATTGAATCACGAAAGGCCATGATAAGACATTGGATGAATTACGTTTTAAAATTACTAAAGTTGACAAGGGGCGAGAGAGACGATGTTGGTCAACGCTCACATCTTTATATGTCGCCTTTTCACCTTCAAGGCACTCAAAAGTTATTTGAGTTATATTAAAGTGTATTATATTAATCCCCCACAACTATTAACTTTTCGTAGTCCATCACGATCCTGGATGAGACACACGGTTAGGCCTGTTACCATAACAAATATCGAAGTCTGATATATTGGTACAGAGGTAGACTGCGATAAACGATAATATTGAAACTACTTTATGCCACTGACGCAAAGCAGGGTAATCCCAGTGCACCATTTTCAAATAGACAGTATCATTAAAAGGCCTGAGCTGCAACATATAAATAACAGAATGTACTATTATGTGTCAATAATTAGCAATGGAAGTCACTTATTCAACCTTTAACTGCTCAAATGTGATGGTATTAAATGTGATGGTATCAAATACCAAAAATCTCCCCACTTTTTCTAAAAAAATGTACACCCGATAAGTATTGAGCCCCAAAATACGTTGTTCCAGGTTTCATATACAGAACAATAAGTCGATATAGTGATTATCATGACAGGTCTACACAGTGTCTATGCGACGTGTTTTTATAGACTTATTTTGAAAGGGCATCGTAAATTTATTTTGACATCACCTGACCTTTTACTGTCTTTCCTCTGCTGAAAATCCTGGAGACACTCAGATGATGCTAAAAAACCTCATTTGAGCGGTGCGTAGCATAATTACACCCACTGGACGCGTGTATGACATCGGTGGTGTAGACTGTCGGTTAAAATGCAGAGTGAGTCCTGCGGGTGCTGCGCTCACGCGGCGTTACTGCTTTGGTGTAAACTGGGAGTAAGAAATGACAATATCTCAAAATCTCATTGGTCACCTATGATTTACAAATAAAATCAAATTGATCTCACCTCAGATTAATAAAATTTAGATATTTTTCAGCCTCCTGTGATATTTTTTTCCTTTATTTTTTCCGATATGGATGGACCAGGCGTGTCCCTGATTGGCCAATCCACCTGTCAATCACGCCCATATGAAAAAAGGGAGATTCACCCGTGACCATCCCCACATCTTAGTAAAGTATTGAAGAAGTGTGTAATAAGTATCTCAGGCAAATGTAGAGCCATAATCATACTGCTGCAAATCTATTTCCACAATCATACAATTACATAATAATGCCTAAATGATTTCATATTTTCTGTTGAGATCTCCCTCCTCCCTCCTGTATCCCGGCTGTGTATTGTGCATTGAAGGAGGGAGAGTTGAAAAGGCAGCAGTAATCAGTTCAGAACTGGAAACCCTCCGTGTCACTCTGCCCTCCCCGCTCTGCCTGTGGCTCGCGTCGCCGTAGCAACCCATATTTTTGGAAAACCAATATGGCCGACACGAGACCGCGGCTTCTCTCTGGCTTTGGGAGCATGCAGGCTCTGTGTCTCTGAACTGTGGTCACACACTGTAACATGAGAATCAGACAAACCAGAGCCGAGAAACAGTGGTGGAAAGAGGAGAAAATTTAAAAGTACAAAAGTTACATGGCGAAAAATGTACTCGATTACAACTGCTGCCAAAATGATACAATATTTACACTACAGTTTTATACTATAGTTTATTTTAAAGTACGTACGACAAATTTGTATTTATTTGGTGGGATAATAATAAAAATAATACTAATACTAATACTACTAATACTACTACTACTACTACTAATAATAATAATAATAATAATGCCTGTTGTAAATATTAATTATAGCTTTACACCAATTAAGAAGCAGTTTGCGAAGATAATTTTTTTTTTTTTTACTTTTATGTTTAGAAAGAGAGATGTCCCAATGCTAATACTAATGCTAATTTTGAGCCTTAATAAATATTAAAACAGCACCACAAACTGAAGTATTCTATTTAAAAACAACTGGGTAGTCTTTATTTTAATTCATTTAAATTTAATAGGTTGTTCATTTCATGCTTTACGCTTTTAATAAAAGTTAGCTTAAGCTTTGAGACACAGCGAGCTAGCTAGCGTGCTGCTGTGAACAGAGCCAATTCTATCTAAAAGTTCGGCACAATTTACACAAGAAACACATTTTCATAATAAACATAATTGCAATTCAATTCTTATATTTTTATTTGTCAAATGTTAATTTCTGTGTGCATTAGAGGAGTTCTAGCCCTGTGTCTAACATGGTTGCTAGGTAACAGTTATGGAATTCCCTAGCGTCATGATCCAATCAGGAAGTAAAATTTAAAACCTAAAAAATGACCAAACAGGGAGAATTTTTATTGATCTTTACTGTGTTTTAGTAAAATGTCAAAATAAATCATATTGTTTGAGACCACAAGCTGCCTGAGCTCTGGCCAGTCAGAGGAGGGAATGCAGTGCTGTTAAAAAGATATAATATTTAGTTTTGAATTGTTGATACCTATGGCAACAGCCCTAACTTTTCAACATTCTCATTCATCATGGCTACCTCTAATGGTAATAGCGGACCTGTTGATACTCTTGCTCGCTGATTGAAACCAGGAAGTGTGTCTCTTGTGGGGCGTTCAGGGACCTGCAGGACTGATCAGACGGGGGGGACTAACCCAGGTTCAGATCCTGCTCTGGGCTGGCTCAGGTCTTGATCCTGGTCTAACTCAGTCTGAGGATTACATCTGCTCCCCATTAAACTCCCCCTGTGTCTGCTAACCATTTCTAGAGATCAACTAACTCCAACTTACTTTGTCAAATATTACTACATATCTTTCTGTACGATCTCGCTGACTTGCCTTTGAACACTTATGAGTAGCATTGTTTTGGTAAGATGATAGACTACTGTGTAATAACCCTATAGCCAGACAAACTCCCATAACATTTGTATTAAGAAAAGCAAAGGAGACATTATCCAAACATATATAGCTTTTAAGTATATTGTAGGTATTTGCACTGTTGATCTGAGTCTCTAAATAGTAATACCACGGCTACTTATGAAGAGAGGCCAGGGAATCCCCTTAAAGGCCCTGTACCTGATTTTTCCCATGAATCTGAGGTCAAAATATGTCTGCTGCATGCTGTCTGTATCTTATTATAAAGCGTTTCACATTAGCATGCTAGTTGTTGCTAGTTGTTGTTAGCTTTACCGTTTGTCTTAAAAACGCAAAACAGAATTAGTTCATTTTAAACGGGTTGCAGTGCTCCAGAGTTATTCCTCACTGACCTTATGCATTCAGAGCCTCCTAATTATTCACCTAGATGAGTTTATAAGTGCTTTTCACTACTTTTAGAGATCAGAGCGGAATTTTGCCATGACAGTAATGCTAACAATACCTGCATTTCTTGGACAATAAAATGCTTTCTAATCACATAGAGACAGTACACAGCAGATTTACTTTGACCTCAAGAGCTGCTTATGCAGTATATCTGTACTGGGGCAAGATTCATTTTGCTCAAATACATAGACAAAAAAAAAATCACATACACAGCCATTAAGCTTGCCTTTATTTTAAACATTCATTCCTCATATACTTTGACATACCTGGACTAGTTTTAGGATTTCGATCCCAAATGGTGGCTCCCCCTAGAGTCTAAAACATTTAAAACACAGATGTGCTTCTATCTAAACTAAGTGATTTGCCTATAGCGCTTCTTCATTACGGCTCCAAATGAAATATCAGCCATTGTGTCCGGTCAAATTGAATCTTCAGCCTCGTCCTTTTAGCGGCTAAACGCATTGATTGTTATAGAAACCTCCAATCTAGAGAAACACTTTCAGTCTACCTGCCTCTCTCTATCCTCTCTTCTCCCCTCATCTCTCTCTCTCCTCTCCTCTCCTCCCCCTCTCCTCTCTCTCGCCTCTCCCCCCTCTCCCCTTCCCTCATCTCTATCTTTCCTCCCCCTCTCCTCGCTCTCTCTCTCCCCTCTCCACTCCCCTCATCTCTATCTCTCCTCTCTCTCTCTCTCTCTCTCCTCTTCTCTCTTCTATTTCTCTCATCTCTCTCCCTCTCCTCTCTCTCCCCTCTCCTGTCTCTCCTCTCCTCCCCCCTCCTCTCTCTCCTCTTCCCTCTTGCTCACCTTCCCATCGCCTCTCTCCTCTCCCTTCTCTTGCTCTCTATCATCTCCTCTCTCCCCCCCCCCCCCTCTCCTCTCTCTCTCCCCTCTCCTCTTACCTCATCTTTATCTATCCTCTCTCTCTCTCTCTCTCTCTCCCCTCTCCACTTACCTCATCTTTATCTCTCCTCTCTCTCTCTTTCCTCTTCCCTCTTCTCTGTCTCTCATCTCTCTCCTTCTTCTCTCTCCTTTTGCTCTCCTCCCTTCTCTCTTCTCCCCTCCCCTCTCTCTCCTCTGCCCTCTTCTCGTTCTCTCCCCTCTCTCCTCTTGCTTTCCTCTCCCCTCCCCTCTCTCTCCTCTCCCCCTCTCTTGTGCTCCCCTTCCCCCCCCTTCTATCTCCCCTCTCCCCCCTCTCCACTCCTCTTTTTCACTCTACCTGCTCTAGATCAGCCTGGTTCTGCTCTGGTGAGTGGATCGCTGAGGCCATCCAGTGGTGAGAGTGGGGAAGTGACGTGACTGGTGATGTTTATTGAGTTTGACTTCGAAATAATGAAAACAGACGTATCCAAAGCAATTAACAAATATTTTTTCACAATCTCTTCAGAAAGTGGTGTCATTACTCAACCCCAAAGACGTGACGCACTCTAAAAATAATGGCAAGGTTCAACGTTTGTGGATTATAAGCCTGGATATTTCTTTCAAAGTCAGTCTCCCATAGAATTATCATGGGATCATCGAATTAAGCTGAAAGACATAGACTGCATTACCGGTTAAATGTTGTATATGAGGTACTGCATTTTGTATAACATTTTAATTTGGTATAAGATATTTTGTCATAAGATAAGATGAGAAAACCTTTATTTGGGGAAGAATACAGAAGAAGGATAAGTAGTCAAAAATCAAGGGTTGTTCTTACCGGGATAGGGTTTTGAGTTTGGGTCGCTGTTCACAGTGAAAGGAATTTGTTCTGGTTTTGGTGATTTTAAGACAGTAATGACATATGTACAGAGACTGGGGCAGTTTATGGGAAAATAAATGTGCTAAATATCAGAGAATCGTTTAATATAGTATCAGAGTTTCAAAAACATCCCCCAAATACTGACTGACACAATGGGAACACTTTATAAGATCGATAAGTAGCTCACTGCAGCCTGCCTCCCTTTCTCTCCTCTCCTCCTCTTTACCTTTCTCCTCTGTCTGCTCTCTCTCTCTATATCTCCCTTTCTTCTTTCTCTCCTTCACCTCTTCTTTCTCTCTCTCTCTCTTTCTCTCTCCCCTCTCTCTCTCATGTCTCTCCTCGCTCTCTTATCTCTCTCCTCTCTCTCTTATCTCTTTCCTCTCTGTCCTCTCTCTCCCCCTCTCCTCTCCCCCCTCTCCTCCCTCTCTCTCTCTCCCCTCTCCTCTCCCCCCCTCTTCTCTTCTCTCTCCCCTCCCTCTCCTCTCTCTCTCTCCTCTTTCTCTCTCTTGCCTTCTCCTCTCTCTCTCTCCTCTCCCTCTCCTCACACTCTCCTCTCTCTCTTTTCTCTCTCTGTCTTATCTCTCTCTCTCCCCCTCCTTTTTCTCTCCTCTCCCTCTCTCTCCCCTATCTCTCTCTCTCCTCTCCCTCTTCTCTCACTCTCACCTCTCTCTCTTTCTTTCTCTCTCTCCTCTCTCTGTCTTATCTCTCTCGCCCCCCTCTCCCTTCTCTCTCCTCTCCTCTCTCTCCTTTCCTCTCTCCCTCTACTCTCGCTTGCACCTCTCTTTCTTTCTCTCTCTACTTTGTCTTATCTCTCTCTCCTTCTCCTCTCTCTCTCCTCTCCTCTCTACCTCTCCTCTCACTCTCATCTCTCTTTCTCTCTCTCTCTACTCTGTCTTATCTCTTTCTCCCCCCTCTTGTTTCTCTCTCCTCCCCCTCTCTTTCCCCCCTTTCTCTTTCTCTCTCTCTTCTTTTTAAAAGAGTCTTTCTGGGGATGTGGCCCATTTCTTAGAGTGAGCCTCTTCCTCTCTTTCTCTCAGGCAGACGACCAGTCCAAGTCCATGAGGAGCTGTGTCTCTGATAACTCTGTCTGCACCATCCACACAACTACACTTAACCTTTGACCTTTATACTTTACATTTATACTTATGTTTACTCATTTTACTTTCTCTTTCATTTTTTTTCTTTGCACTCAGGTATGGGGCAGAAGACACCGGTCAAATCACCTCAGTGTCCTCATACTCAAATTATACAACAATTTAAAACTATTAGCCACTTTGTTTCAATGTAAATATCAGTGAGGTATGAATAAAATAATGGAGGAGTGCTCCCGCAAAGTGGAGGATTTCTGAGCAATAAAAACACCTGTAATGAAATAAATACTGGATTGATGGACTGAGTTTATGCCATACTCAATAATGTAGACAAGTAGGTGGTGGACTCCCAGAAAAGTTGCATAGTGAAGCTTTAACTGACACATGTCGCCAGATGTTTTTGATGGTCAGATTTCTTTTTGTGGTGACTATTGTCGTTATCTGGTCCATATAACCGTCCCGTCTCTGTCTCTGTGCAGGTGCTGGCCGGAGAGGAGGCGGACATCACAGCGGCCATGTTACAGACCCAGGACGCAGACACACCCGCAGAGCAGCTGGTCTACAACGTGGAGGCGCCCACGAGCGGCATGGTGGCTCTGAAGGAAGCTCCAGACGACGAGATCATGAACTTCACCCAGGCCCAGGTCAACAACGGAGAGGTCATCTTCATCCACGAGGGTCAGTGTCAGCGCGTTTACTGCAATACTCTGACAATGTAAAGAAGTCGTGTATGTCTCATTTAAATTACTTTAAAGGTGCACCATGAAACTTTTCTGGTCTCCGTGGAGATGATATCGCTTTGCCTAGATAGAATGTTACAAAGTTTGGCATTTAATGTGTCTATCTTCTATTTATTTAATTACAGTTTTGTTTTGTTTTTCTTTTTTTTTGCTCAAAATACCGAGAAAAACATGCATTCTTACTGTAAGCGGGATTGCCTTTCCACAGATCTGACCTGTAACTAGGCCTGACAACTTCGCCTGCTTAGATAGGATGGATAGAGATAGATAAGTTTAATACGACAGTGTGGAACATTCCAGATGGCGCAGTAACATCACCATGGAAACAAGCTGACTGTCCCATTTCGTATCAAAACAATTGCTTGTAATAGATTTGCCTTCATTTTTTTTTTTTTTAATCTCACCTTTTTAAATGCACTTTTTAGAACAATTTTTTTTTTAACTACACAAGACATTTTTGTGAATAAAATGTATGAATAGATCCTTCATGTTGCTCTTATCTCTCCCTTTCCCCTGCTCAGGTGAGGAGTCTGGAGGATTTGGGTTCACAGTGACAGACGGAGAGCACACGTCTCCTCTGTACCAGTTTGTGGTCACCGCCCGACCCCTCACCATCACCATGGTAACGCAGGAGGAGCTCATGGTGTTTCCCGGTAAGAACAGTGTTTAATTATTTATTTCGTCATGTTTTATTACAGAAGCAGAGTAAAAAAAAACAACTACGGTACAGAGAAGGTATACGGCTAATGATAATGATGATAATAATAATGCTTTAGTCTTGTATAGCGCTTTTCAGTCCACTGCTAACACTCACTCACCACTCTCATACTAGGTAATGTGAGGGAAGTGTCTTGCGTATGGACACAACAACAGTTTTGCCACTGGCGCCCCACTGTGGCACCTGGAATTCCCAGCGGTCTCCCAACCAAGTGCTAACCAGGCCCGGCCCTGCTTAGCTAGACTTTGGCAAGGTTTTGACCTATAAAGCCTTGATGTGCAATTTTAGTGACATCTTGTGGTGACAGTGCAAAATTCAACCCCTTTCCTCAAACAACTGCACAAATATATAAACTTAAACGGGTACAGTGGCTAGTCAGAGAAAGGCAAAGACAAAAGGGTCAGTTTTTGCCACTGAATTCCCCCACGATTCCGCGTGTTATTTTCACAGGAACACGGCAGCCCATCTCCAGCGCCAACCTGGGGGCGGAGACCAACGAGGACGGCAACGAGATCAGCTACTCCCTGATCAGACCCCCTCGACTCGGGAGGCTCATCCTCGCTCGGGGAGACAACCGCTTCGACGAGACCACGCGATTCTCACAGACACAGGTTTGTAAAGGGGCTCAGGATGATGAGCCATAGCAATTAACAATTTACAACTGAGAAAAAAGAGGAAAAAGTCCTAAAAATGTTGAATATAACAGGAAGTTGAAACCCCAGGATAGGTTGCGTTCACATTTTAGAATTTGATGGTGTGATCATTTCAGATGGGGGCAAGAGATAATTTTCTTATTAATTACATTGTACTGTGCCCTGAAATGTCCAAAAGGTAAATTTACAAATGTTGAACCTGATCATTTCTATTAGTGACTAGACCCAAGACTCACTATTAAAACAGAAATCTGCATTTTAACTATATTCATTTTAGCTGCCACCATCTGTATTACATATTATTAACCTATAGAATGTTGTGATGTTACATTGTACGAGAGGAGTGGGACATCCCAAAGTATAATTAAGTAATTCTATGAAGAATAATAATAATGCATTTATTTTATAAAGCTATTAATATTTTTAGCTGACTGGAGAAGCTTTGGTTGTTTTTTTGTTTGTTTTTTCTATCACTTACAGTTGGAGTCAGCTTGTTCCTGTTGTCTCCAGTAGATGGCAACATTTAACACTGAACACTAGGCAGCTTATACTCTTCAGAAAATACAGTATTTTCAGTTGCTGTTTTTCTGTTTTTATTTACCATGTGTTGTCTGCCAGTTTTCAATTTTATAAACTTATTTTTTTTAATCTTCACTTCTTACATTTCCAACACTGTATTGTCTAATCAGCGACGTGCGTATTACTAAGTTACATTCACTCAGTTAGTTTTACTTTTAGATTGACTTTTTGAAGAAATCGTACTTGTATCTTGCATCTTTCTGACACAATATAAAGTAACAGTACTCTTACATGGTTCTGGTCACTCTTCACTGTTAGTATCACATTATAACATTAGAGTTGATCATTTTAATGGCCTATACTTTTGAAAGGCATTATTTTGTGAATGATTTAATGTTTTATCTGTTCAATATTTCAACCTTAATTATGTATTATTTATCAGAAGTACTCAATTTTGTTACTTAAGTAAAAGTACAGATACCAGAGCAAAAAAATACTCATGTAAAAGTAAAAGTATCACATGAAAAAATCTACTACTAAAAGTAAATGTAGAGTAAAAAGTAAAAGTATTTCGCACAGATTTTGAGATCTAATAAAGCTTCAAATGTAGTGATATTGATAAAGATTTGTGCCGAATTTTGTTCAGCAGAAACAATTGAATCAATCTTTTTTTTTTTAATTTAGATATTTTTGTTTGCTCAAACTACAAACATTAAAAATAAATCATCAGCCTTTTGAGCAGGTCTCAAACAATAATACAAAGTAAGTAGTCCAGTTCGAAAATGAAGTGAAGTAAAAGTAAAAAGTATCCACTTTAAAATGTACTTAAGTGAAGTATGGATACCTAAAATTTGTACTTAAGTATAGTACTTTACTACTTTTACTTCATTATGTTCCACCACTGATCAGATGTTACGTCTAAACACTTTACTGTTCTTACTGTTACTTAAGTCATTATTTGGGTGACTACTTTACCATAACTGACATCAGCCAATTTAAACAGTGTCTCTCCCACTGGATTCCCATCTGCTGCTACAAATACTCACATCCCAGAGCCGTGACTGTGCCCACGTCAGCATCAGAGCTCAGACTTTCTCAGGGGAACTCGTGCCCACCCTGTGGCAAGTTCAGACCTGGTTTAGACCATGTTGATCCTGGTTTAGTCTTGGTTTTGAACTAGTTTATAATCCTATAATAGGTTCTAGAATCCTTATAGTTTAAGGATTAACTGTCAGACTGGAGATGTGTTGACCTGGTTTATGATTAATATCTCTGTAGTTACTGGGGCTATCCACATGAAAAAAAAAAAAAAACTGGCACAAACTTTAATATCTTTTATGTCCCTATAAATAAACAAAAGTAATTTTTTCACAATAGCCTCATAGAGTGGTGCCATCGTTCAACTCTAAAGGTGTGATTGTTGTCAGTTGACTTTAACCATCAGATTAATACTGCAGGTTTACAGCATTTGCAGATGGGAGCGGCTAAAGTTTATATGGTTAAAATGCAGATTTTTGTTGTAATATAGTGAGCTGTAGGGTCTAGTCACTAATGGAAGTGATCAGGTTCAACATTTGTCAATTTACCTTTTAGATATTTAACCTCAAAGTACAATCAGTCAATAGGGAAAACTGGCCCTTTCCCTCTACCTGGAATTATGACAA
This sequence comes from Periophthalmodon schlosseri, assembly GCA_000787095.1. Lineage (NCBI taxonomy): Eukaryota > Metazoa > Chordata > Actinopteri > Gobiiformes > Gobiidae > Periophthalmodon > Periophthalmodon schlosseri. Next base: position 11,771 of record KN484325.1, on the reverse strand, counting down.
CATCAAACTGTAAAATGTGAATGTGACCTGGGTTCAAAATTGCAGCTCAACACAGACTGAAGCTGGAACTAAACCAGGACTAGAACATGACTATACCAAGACTTAACTGGGATCCAAACCAGAACCAAAGCAGGACTAGTCTTTAGGCCTACTTTATAATACATTTGTTTTAGCAGCAGTAACTTCAGTTTTGTTCAGTTTCTCCCGACTTCCGACAACATCTCCATGGAGACAAGCAGATGGTGTAACTTGTTTTTGTTGTTTATTCTGTTTTAAATGACCATCTTTAGCTGTGATTAGATCTATATATATAACGTTATCCTATTTATCCTCATTAATATATTTATTTAGATGGATTAGACACTGGTTTAATCCTTAATTATAGAGTTTTTCCACTTCAATCCAGGTTCATTTTGGAGCTGTTTGTTCGTCTTATGTTTATATTTCCACTTCCTGCAGTTTATTTTTATTTAAGAGAGATTGGGAGAAAAAGCGGTTGAAATCAGGACATATGACCTCAGTGTTTCAAAATGATCCATTACATTCCAGTGGTCGAAGTATTGTCCACTGAGCCAAACCAAACCACGGCTGAGACTACAGAGAGAAAAGCAACAGTTGGAGCTACGGGGCTGTCAAAAGAATTGGGACCCAGATACTGATTATGATTATGTTTTGATAATGTGATTCTGTTCAAAGTTCACATTTTAAACACGTCCAGAAGAATTGACAAAAAGACTGAAATATGAACTCACAAATCAATACAAGAATCACTTTTCAGAACATGTTTGTACATATGTAAACTACCGAGTTAGCAGTTTTTATGCAGAATAAGACAGGAGATGTTTGTGGAGGAAATGATGGTACTTCAAAAACTGCAGCCTTTACAGTTTAAACCATGCTAACTGTATCCATCGCGTTAATGTGTATTCTGTAACTAAAAACATTTTCAAAGTATTCTTCCCAACACTGTAAATAGGCTTCTTCAGTTCTCTGAAGAAGCAGCAAGTGGCAAAACGTCGTTAAATTCTGGACAAAAGTTACATTTTTCTTTTGCTATGGATCCTACCTGAGCGACTGAGGACATCTCCGTTACTCAAGTTAGACTTTAATCTGAACACAATCTGACCATAAAGAACTCACTTAGATGGAACTACAGCAGCTTATTTGTGCTCTTAAATTAAGTCCCTCTCAAATAACATTACAGTCACAAGCTAGCTAGCATTAGCCAACAGTTTTTCAGCTAGTCACGCTCATCTTTTTGCTGAAAATCAAACACCTCAACGGAACCAGGACCACTTTACGAAAGTGACACAATGCAGCCATTAGCAAACACTGCCACATAAATTGAGAACAAGAAGAAAAAATGCAAAATGGATTTAAACAACATATTTTCAGGAGCCTGTGATCAATATAAGTATCGGTAGGTTCCATTAGCGTTCTACAATTTGATTTGAGATGGAGGGAAGGGGCCTATTTAACTGTGGGGATTCACTGTTCAGCCCATTAACTGTGGTATTGCAAATCCAAATATTTTCTGAGGTAGAACTTGGCAGGAGGGGTTTGAAATTCACTGGTGATGACGTTTATGGATTCCTCTTGCTTGGTTTGGGACACTTGGGGCAGAATAAAATTGCCTTAAATGTTGAGATTTATGAAGTGAAAACTGTGTGATTGTAAATTTGACACCTCCTCTCTGTCCCTGTCCCATAGCTGGAGGCCGGAGCGGTGTTTTATGAGCACCAGCTTCCAGAAGAGCCTTTTTGGGTCACGAGGGATTCCGTAGAGCTGATACTGTCCTCGCAGCCAGCCCCAGACGTCAGACACATCCTTCCCATCACCATCTCCTACTACGCCGCCCATAGCAACGTCTCCTCACAGCTGTGGAAGAACAAAGGTGAACTCAACACTCAAAACTTAGTCAAAGGGCCCATATTACACTATTCTCTGATCTATGTTATAATGTTGTTTCCTTGTCAAAAACATACCAGGAGTTGAGTTTCGTTTCATTCATCCTTTTAACACACAAACCCTGCATATTTAGGCTGAGTTCTTCTCTCAAACAGAAAACACTGTTCCACCTTGTGATGTCATGTGGTAATACAGAAAGCGCTCCACCTCCACACACCTTCACTAGATCATTTTGGATAATTTCAGCCCTGGAACTGCCAATCTCTATTGAACTAAAGGGAAAAGGTAGCTGTTAACTTGAAAACTATCACTTCATCACAAGGTGGAACAGAGGATGTTGAGCTTTGGAGACATAGTCAAACTAATAATAAAGTGTTACTCAAACATGTGTGAATGAAACAAAACACAACTCCGGGTATGTTTTTGAGGAGGTAAGAATATTATAACATCGCTTAAAGCTCACAAGAGTCTATTTTGTGTAATATGGGACCTTCAAAGACATATTAATGACATAAAAAATTGACTCTTTGAGCTTTTAACCATTTTATAAAATTGTTCCCTCATCAAAAACGTACCTGGAGTTACAAAAAAATTGATAGAATTCAATTTTATTTTGCGATGGTCCTTGGCCTTCTATTTTTTATTTACTGATTTTATTTCAAAATTATACATTGCGACGTTTTTAAATGTTCTGTTCTATTTTGACTTGGTAGGTCATTCCTGGTTTAAATCTTGGTTATGCCCTTTAAAAAAATACAGAAGACTGCCATAAAACTTACTAAGCTATCGACAGTAAAAAAAAAAAATTATATAAAAAAATAAAAACTAACTCATTAAACCCTTTCCATTTTTACTCCTCAGGTTTGGATATCGTGCAGGGTCAGCGGAAAGCCATTGACGGATCTGTCCTTGACGCTTCCAATCTCCTTGCTAGTCTTCCTGAATCTAAACGCGCTGAGGCAGATGTGGTCTACGAAGTCAAACAATTCCCCTCCCGTGGTCGCTTAACCCTTGGAGGACAGGACTTACCCAGGGAATCGCCTTATTTCATGCAGGAAGATGTCAACAATGGAGCTCTGGAATACGTTCACGACGATTCCGGTGCCACTTCTGATAGCTTTGCGTTCAGAGCAAGACTTAGGACTTCAAACCAAGGTACCTCTTCACCAGCCGAATCTGTAGTTTTGGATGAAGTCTTTAACATACCGATCAGACGGCGCGGTTCTGATCCTCCAGAATTGGTAACTTCTGATATGCTTCTCGAAGTACTCCAAGACTCTACGACCATTTTAAGTCAAAAACATCTCAACACCCAAGATGAAGACAGCTCGCCTGATGAGGTACACTTTAAGGTGACCAAACTGCCCAGAAATGGAAGACTCTTGGACTTGCTAAGAATGGACATTACGACAGATTTCACCCAAGATATGGTCAATCGTGGTCAAATCGGATTCCAGAGCGATGGTAGTCTACGAGAAGGCTTTTTCGAGTTTTACGTCACAGATGGAGAGCACCGAACCGAAACATTTACCCTTCATATTGGCGTCCTTGCTCACACTTTAGTTCTTACCAAAGCTCCCGAAATCAAAGTAAAACAAGGCGATGACGAAACACTCATTACTGAAGAGATGTTGAAAGCTACTACGGGTGGACCATTAAAAGAAGATGTACTTTATAAGATTACAGGTGTACCCAAATACGCAGCTGTTATGGTAGATCGCCAACCAACTTCCGCGTTCACGCAAGAACAAATTCGCCAAGGTAGAGTGAGTGTCCGCTTCGTCAAATCTACATCTCCGCGGGATAGCGTAGCCTTTGTAGCTCGTAGCAGGGCCGCTAACACGTCCTCCACTCTTAACATCACAGTCCAACCGCTGGCAAACATCGCCGAAAATCCCATGTTACCTCAAGGCACCAAAGTGAGAGTGGATCGTAAACTTTTGGACGCAACTCCATTGGCAAACAAAACGAGAACATTGCCAATGTTTACGGTCATCCAGCAACCTAAAAATGCAAGGTTTGTCATTTCTGATGGTCCAATGGCAGGGCAGACCGTAGACTCATTTAGCCAACAGGAACTAGATGATGGGCGCGTTGCTATGGAAATCAAACCATCGCGTTCTGGTTCGAAATCAGGTGTAAGTAAAGACGAAGCTAGGTTTTTGCTCAAAGCTCACGGAGTCCCACCTGCAGAATGTGTCCTATCTTTTCAAACTAGCCCTTATAATGCCACAGGCGTGTATCCTGTAACTCTATTAAGATTACCATCTGGGTATGACCTTCCTGTTGGCACCCAAGGTGTGCCACGAATAGTTGACTGGCCCACTACCGCTCCCACTAGTACCCATAGAAAACCAGTAGCATCCAAACGTAGCAACATCTGGTCCATTCTAATCCCAATTCTTGTAATTCTTCTGCTACTCCTCCTGGCAGCGATCTTGGCGTACTACGTGATCCGTAAGAATAAAACAGGCAAGCACAACGTCCAATCAGCATCTGCCTCCAAGCCTAAGAACGGAGAAGTAGCCGGCACAGAGACTTTCCGGAAAACTGACGCAGCCAACAACATCCCCATGGCAACGGTGGGGGGAAAAGACGCTGATCCGGAGTTGTTGCAGCATTGTCGAACATCGAGCCCCAGTAAGAATCAGTACTGGGTGTAGGACTTGGTGAATAGGTTGCGTTCACGTTCTAGAATTTGATGACATTGTAGTTTCAGATGGAGGGCAGGGGCCTCTGTAACTCTAGAAATATGCAAATAGAAATCCACAAACGTTGAACCTTGTTTGGGGTTGGCTCCATATTAATCTGACAGTTAAACAGCAAATCCCACCATAGAATTCTGACCTGTCCAGCTCTAGCTCAGTTTAAACTATGGTGATTCTAGAGTGTTGTGATGTCACGTGAACGCAGCCTATTCAAGATGGACTCGCAAGATTTCAAAACCGTCCTCATCCAATTCAACTTTTCCTCTTGCCACAGCAGTTTAGATTAAAAAAAAAAAAAAAAATGATGAAACTTTTCTGGTTGTGGTCCAACGCCTGCTTGTCTCCTTGGAAACATTATCACTTTGCCAAGAATGTTCCACAATATGCCTTTAAATGTCTGTGTAATTCTTCTCTGAACAGAAGTTGGGGTCTAAAATACAACCTGTCATCTGTTTACGACGCCATTCTGAGACCCAAACCAAAACAATATGGCTAATCAGTGTATGCTAATAGGAACTCATTAGGGGCTTGAAGGATCATGCAAAATATGACTTAGGGACAGTTCACACTTTAGGGTAGTTCAATGGACTTAACTAATAACAAGTACTATTTACTGTAAAAAACAAAAAAAACAAAAAAAACAAAAAAACTACAGTGTGTTAGTTTCAGTGTAGTGAGCTCCTCCCTTCAGACAGATATCAGACCGTGTCTTACCAGAAACCAGAACTGAAGAAGCGACTTGGATGAGCAGTGAAACATCTTCTCTCTGTATCCAGTTGACAGAATTTTCTTTTGCTGTGGCATTATTTTTGCCTGGGATTCAGAATACATATTTCTCCAATATTTTATGAAGATATGAGTCTGGAGTTCAGATGTGGATGATCGACAGGTGGATTAGCCAATCAGGAACATGCATGGCCTGTCCGTATCAAAATAAATATGGCTGCTTACGAGGAAAAAAGAAAGAAAAGAAGAGATTGAAAAACAGATTACTGCAGAATCAGTGAGCGAAGCACTAAACTCTGATGTGTGAGAAATGTCGTTACAATTTTATTCAAAATGATAGGTGACCATTGAGCTCCTTTGTTTAACATGCATCACTGAAATAAACAAATCTGATTGGACAGGTTTGCAAGAGTTTTATTAAAATGCTTTAGCGGACTCAACGGCTTGTCACAGAGATAAATACGTTTAATGCCATACTGTGATACATTCCAGGCAAACCAACAACGTCTCCATGGAGCCAAGCAGGAAGTGGACCTCTAAAACCTAAAAGTTCCATGGTCCATCTTTAAGCTATTGCTAATATCCTTTTTCTCAACAAAACTGTGGATTTTTCTCAGGCAACAAACACTGAAAGCTCTTGGCAAGGAAGAGACAATTTCCTATCGTAGGCTCCTGGCTATTTATTTTAGTTTTTGGTTTATCCTCTTTGAAAAGGGCACGAAAGGAAGACATGAACATGCTTAATGTTTGCAAAAAAAAGTATTACTCAAGTGCCCTGTTTTCCCCCTAGAGTTACTCATATGGTTAGATGGTTTAAACATTTTATAAGAGTTTAGTTTTTCAGAAAGATGTGTAAATAGGTGTTGTGAAATATAAAAATATGCTGTGCTACTAAGAGAGTGATTGGCTTTTTTGTGGTTTGGTGTAGCAGGGTTTCCCAGATAACCATTTCCTTGTACTCTCTTGAATTGGTACAACACATTTGACCAACCAATCCAGTTAATTCCAGTTATTTTGGGGCCTATATAAAATGATTGGCTTTCCTGTTGTTTTATAGTCTACAATTAGCTGCATGTTTTTCTCATTGATTTCAAATATAGTTTATTTGAAAAGAAGAAGGATTTTAGTCTCTTGCTGGGTAAATCTATGATGACAGAGCCTCTCAAACAGATATGCTGTCTATGTGTGTTGGGTAAAGGGAGCGTATGTAGAATTTCAGATTTCATAAACTTATCTTGTTTTATTCTTAATTATAAAGACATTTAACATGATGGCGAAGTTGTTCATGTTGCCATTTGATGTTTTGGTCCCAAAACGAGTGTCCAATAAGAAAACAGAATGAGCCACTCACATTTGGTTGCCAGATGCTATGACTAAATCAGGTTGGTTTGACGCTAAAATGACTCTCTCTGATCTGAATGGTCACTACCTAAACTCCAGCACCTGCAGCCAATCATGAATCAGTGCTAGTGCAGCCTCTGCAGCTCAGTGAATGAATTGTGGGTGTTCTGAGCTTTCACATGAGGCCTGTGCATATACTGACAATGGGCAAGATTTGTAATTAGGGTTGTCAAAAGTATCGAAAATCGGATACTAATCTACTACTAAAACTAATGTCGAAACTAGATACTCATTTGAGATACAAAAAAAGCCACATACACAGCACAGAACCTTTCCTGAATATCTTTAGAATGATCTTGAGCTGTATCAGAACAAGTATAAGACACATAGACTAGTATACGCCCATGGACCACTGTGGAACCACCTGGACGACACAGATATAAGGCCACATGGTGATATAAAGAAGAACTATGATTATATAAGGCCACATGGTGATATAAAGAAAGAACTATGATTTAATGTTGAAAACCACATTCTATTGTCTAAATAAATTATCATCGTGGTATCAGAATCCGTATTGAGTATCAAGTCTATTCCTTAGTATCAAAATCGAGTTTGAAATTTTAGTATTGTGACAACACTACTTGTAATTGTCCTCTATATGCAGGTTTAAGCACTGGCAACCCAGGTTCATTTATACTAGAGAGCGAGCTACATGCCCTACCTTTAGTTACTATGAAATTGTTACATTTTTCTTTCAAAACGCTTGTAAATGTCCATTAGCACAGCACTGACCACAGCTACAGTTAGTGACCACTTGGGACACTATTGTTTTATTGGCCAATTTATTTTCAGGTCAAAACGAAACTTAATACAGGTACTTACGCTTTTTGTCTCATTTTGTTTTGTTTTTGTATTGTTTACGTTTGAGGTTTTTTTTTTTTTTCACTGTAAGATAAAGCTGTTTTCTGTTGTGGATGTCAAAGGGATGGTTCAGTATTTTGTATGTGGATATGTCTAATATGTCTGAAATAAAATGCTAGGATACACGTTTTCTTGGGACAATATAGGGACACCCACTTTTAGCAAATACTGGACTTTACCTTTGAAATAAGTTGTACATTTTTTCTTATTTTGTTATATTGTTGAAACCAATGTCAGTGTTATATTTTTGCAGTATTAGTATCTTCTTAGTGCCTTTAAAACCAGGAAACTGTTTCTTGATATAAAGGAGACAACACAAGTAGCCATATGAAAACAATAACTTCTTCCTTCAGGGACCCACATCCTCTTCTGAGCAGGTTTTACTGTAAATACTGGGTTAAACGTCTCTTTTATATGTTTAGTGTTGTTTACATGATGTACCTGTTTAAGCATTAAACCTTTTGACTGCTGTTGGACATAAAGTCGCACTTAACTTCACAACACAGTGATGGCATGATAATAGGATGGTAACTTCAAGACCAATGCATTTTAGTTTCCATATTATTACCAAGAAAATACTAACCATGTGTCTTCCCATCATAGACTGTATAAAGAAGTGGACTAAGTGAGTGTGACGTCACCCATAGCGTTTGGCTCCAGTCAAGTGAAGCTCATTGAGGCTAGAGCAGTTATAGGGGTGAATTTGGAGCAGAGTTCCATATTAAGAATTCTGACAGCGAGTGTCATAGCAACCAAAGAGCCAATCCGGAGCGAGGCTGTTGAAGGTAACGTCCCTTCCCATCTGCACCACTGGTTTATCAGGGAACAGGCGCTTATCAACACTGTCAATCAAACCTGTTGCTAACGCTAGTGGGAGCGACCACGAGGAAAGAAGGCGCCTGATTTGTCTGTTATTAATGTTCATTTTGATTTACGGACACAATAGCGAAATAAAAATAACAGGATCTGTAGAGCGGGGTCAGTACTAACAGTTTAAGACCAAAATGACGAGCCTGACAGCAGCAGTTACAGAGAGAGGGGCCACAGTTTTTCAGTAGAAACTGAATCAGAGCCAGAGTCGATGGAGCCGAAAGCACGTTCATCCTACTTCCTATTTGCTATGTTAGCTATGTCCATTTATATATACAGTGTATGCTTCCCATAATGGCTGATTGACATGTGAAATAGTGCCTGTTTTTACTAAAATAGGCAGATATATCCCCTGGCGTTGCCATGTTTGTTTTGGTTCGTTTGGGCGCTTCACCTTTGGCTCCGCCCAAACCACAATGCTGGCCTGTGATTGGTCTAAACCACTGGTCAACCAGGCAATTGCAACAGTGGGAGCTGATCCAGATGGATTCTCGTAACTTTTTGAACTCACAAATATCGCGAGAATTTACCTTGCTCACCTTTACACAGTCTATGGGTTTTCCACGTCTTTGAGTAAGACTATTACCATAATCACTTGCATGCCATTTCTCTCCCATTGTCATGCTATCACTCTGCTGGTAAGTAAGTGATGCCTTAATATGTTAAGTATTAAAAAGATCAAGAATTATTTTCAATGTGTACGTTTACAAGCATTTGAGTACCGCAGTGATGTAAAACCCTTGTGTCCAACTATTTGTATATTATGTCTTTAGTGTTTTTGAGTTTGTGCCACTTTTTATTGACAGTTTCTCCATCTTCATCAGATTAAATATTTACATTATTTATTTTCAGTCACTCCACAACCATGAAAAAGCTCTGTCAAACTTCAGTAAGTGCCTATTGTAATGACCTGATGTAAGGGAGGTGGGATCTCCAAGCTGCAGTGCTGTGTCTGAGATTGTTGTGTCTCTGCACTAATGGAAATAAAGTCATTCTGCGATCTGATTGGTCGTCTTTTTAATTTTTTTATTTATGTTTTAGAAAGTAGCTATGATCAGAGGATTTAAACAGGGCTATACTCAATCCACTTCCACATATAGAACTATAGATTTGCTTTTTTACGACTGTGGCAGGTTAGAGTCATTTCACTAAAACCATAGAAATTTTTTTTACTGACTGAATAGGATTTGAATAGGCACTGATTTGCTACACATTCCTTGATGTTAATACTACTGTTACTAATAGTTTTCACTGATCTTTATTTATGGGTAAGTCCAAAGAGAGTACCAGACTCTCTTTTTCATGAACACCCTGTTCAGACAATACAAACAAAATAATTAGCCTATTACATCAGGCTCTGTGCACAATAACACCCGGCAACCTCACTGTTAGCGTCACTACTTTCTGTCCAATTATATCTGAATATATCTCTGATATATATCTGATAATATTAGGCTAATAAATATTTAAAGATCAGGTAGTGGACAGGGAGCTGCAGCTGGGTCAGGGGTCAGAGGTTAGGGGGTTAGGGTCAGACAGTGGACAGGGAGCTGCAGGGGGATGTCACTGACAACATGTTAAACACTACACAAATAAAATGAATACTTCACCAGAGACACTTCTGTGTTTAGAAAGAGACGTGTGTGTCTCATTGCTAACGCTAATGCTAATTCTGAGGCATAATCAATATTAAAACAGTGTCACAAACTGAAGTATTCTACATATAAAAATAATTGGGTAGTTTTAATTAATTCGGATTTTAACAGGTTATTTTTATTTTCTAATTTTAATAAAAGTAACTGTTAGTAGTAGCTAGTGTGCTGCTGTGCACAGAGACTATTACATAGTCCCATAAAAAAAACATTAAAAACAGGTGCAGGTGTAACTATCAATGTGTATCACCATATTATTAAAATGCATTAGTGGCAGTTTTGCATGTCTCGTTTTCTCCTAAAAATATTCAAACAGACCATAGCCTACATGTGCACTGTGTGCATTGCTTATGCAACGAAATTACTATAATGAAGAGACCCTTCTTATCTTTGACCACCAGAGGACGCCCTTGTCCAATCATTCTCGGTCTAACCGTCCGTCAGCGTTTTACAAGCTGCTTATCCCGGTTTGTCATTGTTTCCAGCGAGTGGCCTTTTCTTGAACGGTTTCTCTACCTCTCCTCCGCTTCTCTCTCTCGCCTCTCTCTCTCCCTTTATCCCCCCCTCTCTCTCTCTCCTCTCTCCCTCTCTTCTATCTCTCGCTCTCTCCCCCTCTCCTCCCCCTCCTCTCGCTCTCCCTCTCTTCTATCTCTCGCTCTCTCCCCCTCTCCTCCCCCTCCTCTCGCTCTCCCTCTCTTCTATCTCTCGCTCTCTCCCCCTCTCCTCCCCCTCCTCTCGCTCTCCCTCTCATCTATCTCTCGCTCTCCCCCCTCTCCTTCCCCTCCTCTCTCCCTCTCTTTTAGCGCCTCTCTTCTACCTCTTGCTCTCTCCCCTCTCCTCCTCCTCCTCTCTCTCTCTTTCCCTCTCTTCTATCTCTCGCTCTCTCCCCCTCTCCTCCCCCTTTTCTCTCTCTCCCTCTCTTCTATCTCTTGCTTTCCCGCCTCTCTTCTAACTCTTGCTCTCTCCCCTCTCCTCCTCCTCCTCTCTCTCTCTTTACCTCTCTTCTATCTCTCGCTCTCTCCCCCTCTCCTCCCCCTTTTCTCTCTCTCCCTCTCTTCTATCTCTTGCTCTCTCCTCCCCCTCCTCTCTCTCTACCTCTCTTCTATCTCTCACTCTCCCCCCTCTCCTCCCCCTCCTCTCTCTCTTTCTCTCTTTCTCTCTTCTCTCCTCTGGTTTGGTTTTGTGTCTCTGTTTTCGCGCTCAGTCAGTTGCCGGTTGGTTTCAGAGGTTTCATAAGGTTTGTTTCTGCGCAGCTGCGGCTCCGGCTCCACATGTGTCTGCTTATGTCATGAACAACAGACGCTTTGGGCAGCGCTGGAAGCATTTCAACCTCACTTCAATGGTCTCCACAACAATGAAATATATAGACTTCACTGTAGTCAAATACATGGGAAAAAATCAGGTAGAGGGCCTTTAAGAAGCAGACATCAAAGGAGTCTGAAACGGTCCTACTTTGTCTTTTGGTTGAGTTACAGTGGGGCAAAAAAGCATTTAGTCAGCCACCAATTGTGCAAGTTCTCCTACTTAAAAAGATGAGAGAGGCCTGTAATTTTCATCATAGGTTCACTTCAACTATGAGAGACAGAATGAGAACAAAAAATTCAGAAAATCACATTGTTTTTTAAAGAATTTATTTGCAAAT